>VYZS01058187.1:1512-27652 GCA_013400695.1 Neodrepanis coruscans | reverse complement strand
AGAACTGTTTTCCTCCTATTTCACCCGTTCTTTGATAAAGAGCTGCACTTTTATCAAATTAACAGGCAGACAAACCATGTTTGGAAGAACTTGTTGCTGCCTAATGAATTCTCAGGAATAAGTAAATAAATAAATATTGTAATATTGAACATTCAAGTGAATTCTCAACTAAACACAGGTCTGAACTGGATTCCAGACCTGCCCACAAGGAGGAGGATCCTGGGCTGGGGCAGCACCACCTACTTGAAGGGGCCTTTTGGCTCTTGCAAGAGGCTTCTGAGGCAGCATTAGGAATTCATTTGGTGCAAGGAAGCAAGTGGGAATCCAAGTTTTTTGCTCCTCAGCCAGGCCTTGTGTGATGTGCTGTCAGTGAGATGCAAAACTGGCACTCCATGAGAGCTCCTCTCATCATCTGCTCCTCAGTCTCACAACAGGCCTTATGGTTGTTCTGGATTTTTTATATAGATATAAAAATATTCTGTATTATGTAGGTATTATGGGTTTTATAGATCTAGATGGTATATATATGTATTTTCCCATGAAAACCAGGGATTCATTTAGGTTGAAAAAAGCCTTTAAGATCGAGTCCATTATCCCAGCACTGCCAAAAATCCATTAATTCTCATCCAGTGTCCCTCAAAACCAGGATGAACAATCCCAAAAGTGTAAGCAAAAACATGGCAATTTTCTCCTGAAAAAATCAAACAATCCACTGGTTTTTCCCTAAACAGTTTTGCAGTGCTGGGAGGTAAATAATTCTGGGGAGTCCTGCACAGACATGGAGCTGCTCAGCCCTTGGGGGGCAGAACTAGAAGGAGAAACAGGGAAAACCTCCCCACACCTGAGTCACTGCAGGTCTGTCACAGGGATGGCTGGTGCCATGGGAGGATGGAAGGGAAATCCAAGCTTTTCAGGCAAATGCAGAGCAGAGTTTGATCCAGCTCCCAGTTCTCAGCCTCTGGATCACCCAGGGCTGCTTGGCAGAACACTGAGGGGGCAAATCCATCTGTCAGAGGTCAGAGAAGCAGCATCATTTTAGGTTGAGTTTCTGGATTTAATGTGTGCTTTGCTCTCCCAACAACACACACAGAAAAAAGTCTCTTTTAATGTCCAGATTTTTTCAAAATATACTTTAATTATTCCGAGACTCTATTGACCATTTTAAAATAGGAACAAATGAAAAAGCCAAATATTTCTCTACAGCTCAAAGCAGAGTTTCAAAGAGTTATTCTGTTCTTTCATCAGAAACTTGTCTGGGAAACTGTACAACAAAGCTGCCCTTCTCACTGATCAAGAAAGGAAAGGAAAAAAAATTCCCTTATTATTTCCCCATTAAAATGGTGAATTAACATGATAAAGAGATATTATTTCAAATGAGCAGTAAATTAATTTCTAGCAGACAGTGAATAATGGTATCTCTAATCTCAAAACCCATGATCCATGTTTTCATCTCCTTTTTAAGCCCTGAGAAGACAGAGCAGGGCACAAGAGCTGGTAAAGTCTGGAGAGACCAGAATCTGATCTGGGGAGGAATGACCAGGACATTCCCCAGCCCTTTTCCAAGGAAAAACTGCAATTTCCAGAGGCAAGGACGAAGCTTAATATGGAGAAAAGACTGGAAACTGTTGTCCTGCCACATCAGAAGTGCCACTGAATGGCCATTTTGTGGTTTAATTCACCATCCAGAACATCTGCTCCCAAATTGTTCCATCCAAGACAGACACACAAATAATCATGGATGAGATGCATTAACATCTGTCTGTTCCCAATGTGCCATCTCCTCCTAGGAAAAAACTCCAGAGAAATGTATTCCAGGAATGATTTAACAGAAATCTGCTCCAGTTAGGAAATTATTTTTGGAGAATGTGGCACATGGATGAAAAGCAACTGTTACCAGAAAGTTATGGAATGAATTAAGAAAGATTTTCCACCCAATACTGAGGGATCTCAGCCATGGGGACAGGAAGGCTCTTTCTCTCCCAGATGACACCAAGGGACACTCATTATTTATGGGGGGACTGAGCTTAATTCCAGCTGTAGAAGATGATCAGCCCTGAGACTCCTCAGACCTACAAATGCAACGGCAAGATGCTGAATGGAGAGATTCAGATTTACCCAGCAGTGACAGATTAATGTCACAGGCACTGAATAGCTGAAAAGAGGGTTCTCAGAAAAACAAAACCTACGAACTTCCCCATGTCCTCATCTCTTACACCATTTTAATCCCTTTCTTTTCACCTTAATTGCATTTATAGCTACATTACATTTATACAGGGAAGTACCAGAAGCTCTGTGACACCCAGTACATGTTTTCAGCCAGAATTTTCAGCTACAAATCCCACCACAAGCAGCACAATCCCTGTCAGCACTCAGGGGTCTGTCCCATGGAATGCAGACCATTAACAGAGGTTTAGCTGCCCAAAACCAGGCCACCAGTGAAGTCTCCTAAACAGTCTATTGCAGAGTATTTTGGTACTTAAGGCCCCCCAACCACATCCTTCTACTAAAAACATTAAGTAAAGTCTTTTAAGGATCCCAAACCAGCTCCAAAAAGTCCCAAAGCCCAATTTTCATGTCATGAAAAGGCAGAGTTTGGGTCTAAAAGCATGTTGTGGGTGTTTTTTTGGCTGAACACCCAACTCCTTGGTTTCAAATCTCAGGGCACAGATTTAAATCTATAAAAGGAGGGATTTGTCTGCTGTCTGCAAAGCTCCCCAAAAGCCTCCAGAGGCACAGAGGTCTCAGGTCAGGCTTTAATATCTCACGTATTTGACATAAAGAAATGAATGCCAGAGTGAAATGCTGGTCACCTCCCCCCTGAACCAAAGGGACACTCAGAGCCAGCCCAGAGCACTCCCCAGCCAAGGGAATCCCTCCCCCAGCACATCCTGGTCCCATCAAAGACCAGGAATCCTGCAAAGCACCAAGGACCAACTGCAAATTGGAGAAGGGCCAGGACAGAACAAAATCCAACCCCTGATCAACTGTGGGCACAAATATTTCCACTCACTGTGACTCTGTCAGGCCACTTTCCTTGCTTGGAACCTCTGTAGGACTTGGGTAGAGGGGAATCCTTGGATTCCCACAGAAACAATCTCATTTTAAAAAGGGATAATGCTATCCACATTTATGAATGGGAATTGGACTTAATAGTTCTGAGACTAAAAGGAGTTCAAGGCTAAGATGTAGTTCTGTCAATCAATATCATCAATATCAATCAATATTAATTCCCCAACCTGTTTGTTTGACCCTTCCCCTCTCAATGTAGTCAGGATTCATGGAATGAATGGCCTTCCTTACTGGAGACAACTCTCACTTCAGCCCAGTTTATTGAAGCACCTTGAAAAGGGAAAGAAATATGATATTCTGGATTCATTCACTAACTTCATTTTTCCTGTGCCAACTAAGAGTTACTTATAACAATCAACTAAGTCTTATTCTTAAAGTACTTCTTAAAATACCTTGGGAATGCTGTTACATTATTTTTTTCACAAACTGTCGAACAATAACTTGAATTTCCATCACATTTGTTTTTCATATTCCTGACTCTGTCAGAGACCATTTCATTCAGAGCTCTTAAATTTAGAAATAATTTAATAGAGATTCTTGATATCATTACTCAAGTGACTTTGCAAACCTTCTTCAGTCAGGCATCAAATAACAGAGCAAATAAAACAGTATATACAGAATTAATAATTTGATGCTACAGCCCAACATTTACAACTTTGCTGAGTTTGAGACATTTTACAGGTATTTGCTAAATTACTACAGAGCTCCTGTCACAGCTTAGTAATAAAACAGAAATGTATCAATTATAAGCCCTTTGCAGTGTATTGGGGGTTGTTTGATTTGTTTTTAGTTTGACACATCTTTACTGATCCAAATTGAAACGAGAACAAATAATTCATTCCAGAGCTCAAAGAGAAACCCCTCAGTGCTGATCCTTAGGGGGGTAAACAAGTGAGGCTGAAGGAGCAAGGCTTTCCACAAAAGCCAGGAATGCCATGGCTGGGGTGTGTTTGCACAGTCAGACTTCAGACATCTCCTACCAAACCCTAAAGGAGAATTCTGGGGAATTATATTTATAGTGTTCCTTATCAGTGTGTTATTAAGCACCTAATTTTTACCCAGTGACTTTCATAGTAAATTGATATTAATGACCCAAATAGCTACTAATTATACAGATTATTATATAAATTATATAATTTACTACTGTAGTAAAAATTAATACCAACTATATCAAGTTGTATTTATCCCCATGTCACTGATATCAGGTAAATGTCAGGTGATTCAGAAAGCAATTGTTTAACATTTGTCATTTCAGTTTTACCAATGGTTAAATTAAGTCTCACAAACGAGGAATGATGTTTAACACAGACCTATTTTCCTCCTACTTCACGTGTTCTTTAACAGTCCCATTAACAGCTCTGCACCCCTTTCCCTTTCCCTTTCCCTTTCCCTTTCCCTTTCCCTTTCCCTTTCCCTTTCCCTTTCTCTCTGCTTCCTCCAAAGTTTCTGTTGTTTCAGTAGCTTTTGTTCATCAATCTTGATTGATTTCCTATGAATTGACTACACCCTCCCAGGGCACACACCCCCCAGCTGCAGAGAAGCTCCCCAGAAGGACACCCTGGCACCCCCTGCCAGCAGCTCAGCTGATGCTTCAGCTGGGAAATCCAAGTTTCTCCAGCCCATCTAAGCTGTCAAGACTTCAATCCCACACCCTCCCCCCACTTAGAATGTCACACCCACCCTCCTCATGCACATGGAGCAGCTCCAGATGTGCTGCCAAACCTGGAGGTGCTGCAGTTGCCCCATTTCAATGGACTGAGGCAACACAGACACAACCCTGGGTGTCTCCTGTGATCCCCATCCTCCAGCAGACAAAGGGAAAGAGCCAGAACAGCCACTCAGCTGAGGATCCCAAGGCTGGGTTTGTGTGTGGGGTCCTGCAGAACCCAGGTAAACCACAGAACTGATTTATTTTTGCCCATCCTTACACATTCTAAGGGACTAAAATTCGCAATATGTGAGAGCTCAGCCTCGAGTGAACAAATTTCTGTGCTCTCCATTCAAGACACACTGCAACTGCCAACTTGTATGAAACAGGGTGTACACTGAGAACTTAAACAGGCCAGGAGCTCACAGTTAGTTCAATATTAACAAGGGATTGATGTTATCTTGCTTCTCCCATCCCTGAGTTTCAGTTACCAGTGTCCCTCCTGCTGACACACTTCTCCAAGATGGACAAGATAAATGATGAGTGGGACAAGAACAGCTCCAAGAGAGTCAGTTCCCCCTAGAGAATGAAATGTTCTTACACTGACAAGCAGCAGAGTTTGTTAAGAAACAGCTCTTTGGAAAAGAAATAAAGTTTGGGTTTGCAGGAGTGAACAACGTGCTGCCCATCAGCAAGAGAACAACACTTGGAGAGTATAAATAGAATAAATAGTACATAAAACACAGTTTCATCTGAGAACAAATCTTTCATGGCTTTTAAAAGCAATTACTTTTAAACTGAGTTCCCAGAAGTTTAAATTCTGAAAGGTAAATGAGAGAGCTCTGGTTTGAAATAGTCACCACCTTGTCGGATGAAGGTCTAAAATACACCAAGTTAATCAACATCTCCCTAAAGGAGGAAACACTGAGTGGTCCTTGTAAAGCTTCTCAGTGCAAGATCTCAAAGCCACATGTGCACAAATGTATTTAGTTCTGCACTTGTTTGTGTTTTACTCAAGACTGTCACATCCTATAAGGACATTTCCCTGCATTCCCTTATTCCTGCACCACTTGACCACTTGCTCCAAGCTCAACACCCTCTCCAAAAGAATGGGAAAAACACTTTAAACCTCTTCACAATATTGTCAACGCATTCTTTAATTAAAAACTGGTACAAGGAATTTCAACCATCAAATTGGGCTGAAAAATTTGATTATCCTTTAACTTGGCTTTAAGTCATGAAGCTTTTCAGCTTCAGACAGGTGGAAAATGTAGCAGCAACCCCTTCTGTCTGCTGTGTTTCAGGTAAGAAAATGAGAACTTTGTGCATGAGACAGACAGAAATACAAACTCTTAGAAAAAAAAACAACAAACCAGAAAACCTCCATGACTATAACAAGAGGGTTTTATTGGATTAAATTCACCACGAAAATAAGATTGTTGGCTTAACATATCTATCCATTTATGTTGAGAAGAGAACTCCTCTTCCACTCCCATCACTTCTGACAGCTCAAAGCAGAGATTCAGTTCAGTGCTGACAAGCAAATGGTGCTAAAGGCAAGACATGTAAGGACTTGAAGTGCTTTAAGCTAAAATTTAGGTGGCAAAGCCCACAGCAATTCTGGCCAAGCCTTAGAGTTCTCTGCTTAGAGAAGCTGCAGTAACAATTCTTCAAATTGATTTTTATTTTTAGCATTTTTGCTTCTTCACAGACACAAGAAGTCCAGAATAAGCATGGAAAAACACTGGCTATTTCCACAGCCTCTCCATCCACCCAAGAAATACATTATTGAAGAAGCAGCTCAAGTTTGCAGCAGCTGTTTCTTCCAGCAGACACCAGGGTGTTTTAATAGCACTTCTCCCAAGTCAGCAGCTACTCCAAGCCCCACTAACTGGAAATATGTTGAGGAGTAGATCCATCTCCACAATGGCCTCTCCATTTGCTCGCTCTTGGCAGCTGGGGAAGGGCTTGTTCTGCAGTAATTGGGTTCTGAACCAGCACAGACACAACAGGAGCATCTGTGTTATTTTTAAACGTGGAGCCAACGCTTCCTTTCTACCCCTGCTGAGAAGGGCAGTGGCTCAACTGTTATAAACTGCCTTTTTACAAATCAGAACGTTGTAAATTACAGATATAAGTGGGAATAACCACTTTAACTCTGCCCACAAGATTAACTGTGTTACCTATAAAGCCTAAACATGCTTTACAGGCTCTTAAACACCTCTGCTCTTCATCAAGTTCCTAAAAGCTGTCTTAGGTAGCAATTCCACTCCTACTCTGATGAGTAAGACTCTGTCCTTTGAGCCAGGAGTGCCACATTTATATTTTTGATAGCACACTTAACTCCCAATTTGTTTCTCTTGTTTATTCCTCTGTAGCTTTTATAAGTAAAAGCCAGAGCTCTAAAGTATAAATTGCTGGTTAATCACTTCCAGGGATTATGGTATAACCTAATAAGCAGCTGTAAACAACATCAGGATAAAAGACTACCTGTGCAAACTACTTACACACCGTTGCTGCTCTTCTGGCAAGAACAAGAGGTGTAAAACTGCTTAAAGAGAGCTCAAGATTTTATTTCCACAAGCAATCATCAACAGAATTACTGCTGGAAGGTTGTTGTAGTGTCAAAAAAAAAAGCCAAGTTAGTCTTGCTTTATCACTTAGGAATAAAAGGAGAAGGAGTCAACTTAAGTTGCTTAAAGAAGTTGCTGTAATAATTCTGAAAACCGATTTTTATTTTTAGTATTTTTGCTTCTTCATGGATATAAAATCTCAAGAACAAGCACGGAAAAACATTGGCCATTTTTTCCATTTGAGCAAGATACTACTGATCTTTCCTACTACATATGAGTAAAACCAGACCTGGAAGAGCCTGTTCAGCTCTTGAACATCACCTAATCAATCCCAGAGACCACTAATGACCAACTGAAGTGGAGCAGAAGGATTGAGCAAGAAATAAATTCAGGTTATTTATAATCATCCAAATGGTAAAATATTAGGGTATAACTATCTCCCAGGCAATCTTAGCTGAGCAGAAAAGCTGTTTAGAAGCAGAAGAATTTCTTGTAGGATTTAATTTCAATACAATCAGACTGAAAACCAGGGCCACTGCTGTAGGATCCCACCTACCCAAGGTGCACTGGAGCCCTGTGCTCTGCTCTTTGGCCACTTCCCTGCAGGATTCAGAGGAGGCAGCACAGCTGAATTTCCATCTGCCCTCCCTCCAGAATCCACCATTCCCTGGAGGAACAGGCATTTTGCTTGCAGGCTATTTTTAGAGGCTCGAAGTTAATCCAGCCCTGAGCTGCTCCAGCAGCAATGTCTCCTCTGTCTCCACACAGGCATTGCAGCCTCTTTGGTGCTATGAAAACCAAACGAATATTTTTAATGAGTGAAACTGCTCAAATGCTGATGTTTCCACCCAGGTACTCCTGTGAGCAAGTGCCTGTTCACAGGGAGTGCAATACTCCTTCCAGGAAAGAGTTTTCAGTTCAGGGTGGTCATTATATGACATTTTATTACAAGTCTGGCAATTTTTATCCCCTAAATCCCCCTCTCTGATCTAGAGCCACAGTGTGATGCTGATATTCAGCCACCTGAGCTTTCTGGCCAAGCAGTGGAAGGGGTTAAAGGCACAAAGTCAAGCCTTTCAAAACAGAGGCTGGTGAAGGAGATGGATTATTTCACGCCTCATCCACTGGGAATTGCTAAATGACCCGGCACAGCAAAAAGCTGGCACCAGCTGGCAAAGGAAGATTCCTCAAAGAAGGCATGAATCAAGTTAAATGTTCCTCTGGTTTTAAGGAGAATGAGGATACAAAGCACACACAGCTCCAGGGACCAGGTGAAAAGGAAGAATTTTCAGAACCGGCTTTTTAAGCAAAAGCCTATTCTGAGCCAGCCAGTCCAGTGGCTTGTACTGACAGAACAAGGGGAGTGGCTTTGAACTGCCAGGGAGTAGAGATTTAGGTTGGATATTGGGAAGGAATTCATCCCTGTGAGGGTGGGGAGGCCCTGGCACAGGGTGCCCAGAGAAGCTGTGGCTGCTCCATCTCTGGAAGTGTCCAAGGCCAGGTTGGAGCATCCTGGGACAATGGGAGGTGTCCCTGCCCAGGGCAGGGGGTGGCACTGGATGGGTTTTAATGTCCAACCCAAATCATTCTGTGGATCTGTGATTCTGTGTCCCATTCTGTTCATTCCATGAGCACCAGAGGAAAGGCACGAGGGGGAGAGAAGGTGAATCCTAAGGCAAAGCCTAAAGCTAAAACAGGGTGCTTACATCCCCTTTTTTGTGCCAAGCAAGGACACACAGATGGTTTTCTATGAGTTTCATAACCATAATCCCACATGCATTTCGCTTCCTACTTCAGGAAAAAGACACGGAGCTTCTGCAAGTGCTGCTGGAGGAGAAGGGACTTAAATTGGCACATCATTCCAGACACACCCACCAGCCCTGGGCACATCATTCCAGACACACCCACCAGCCCTGGGCACAGCTGTCCTCACCTACCTGGGGCATCCCAACTGAACACCCTCAGGCAGGCAAAACACATCCACCATCAGAATCCTTGCTTATAAATCCAACAGATTAATCAAACCCCTCAGATTAATCCTCCTGAGGAGGAGGAGGCACCCCCTCTTCCCACAGCTCTGCTGGAAGCAGCCCCTGACTGAGGAAGCAGCAGGGATAGTTCCAAACAGCTCCTGTTCTCCAAAGAACTGTGCAAGGACTGAAGTCACTGTGCACACTGGGGTTTTCTCAGCCCCAGCACCGAAATGGGGAGAGGGGCTCCCCTGCTTTTCCTGATGGTGAAGAACCGCCTGCATATGGGTTGGTTTGTGTGGGCAGGGAGGCTCCTCAGAGCTCAGGAGTTTTGCAGTGTCATTTCTGTTTTCCTGCAGAAGCCAGAGCCCAAGGAAGGATCCACCCTGACAGGCAGGTTGTCCCCAGGCTGTTCTGCAGGGAACAGCTCCCACACAGGAGCCCTCACCCAAAGCACTGCCCCAAACACAGCAGAGCCCAGACCAAAACCATTGCAGGAGAGTGAGAGGGACCCACAGAACCCATGGCTCTTACTCTGACCTAATCTCCCATCCTGAGCTGCCTCCCCAGTCCCTTTTCCCACATCTCCTGCCTCACATTTATGCACACACAATGGAACACGAACCAGGTGTTTTTCCCACACACTAAGGCAGAAACAGAATTGCTGTAAAGTGTCTCTTCCTTTCAGAAAACACAGTCCAAAAGCACTCTGTTCCTATGGTGATGGGATCCTACCTACATGAGGGAAGTCACTGCCTCTGAGACTGCAGGACCATGACTGAAAGGGACACAACCATGTTCTAGATCCAAAGCTTTGCCAGTTGTTCACACACAGTCCCTCAGTGGGGTGTTTTTCCCACAACTGTTATTCCAAGTGCCATTTAAACTCTACCTGTGGTAACACAACTGGGTTATATTAAGAAAATTCAAATTGCTTCCAAACACATCCCATTTCCAGTTTAAAAACCAAAGCCCAGTTTATACATTAACTAAGCTGTAATTATACAAGAATATAGAAAAATATCAGACATTTATAGCACTAAAGTAATTTGTTCTCCCTTCCCATCACTTTAAGAATCCATATTGAAGGTAGTTTTGGTTAACAAGCAGCTTGGATCTGTTGGGAATACAAGTGTGTGCTGTGGAACAGCTGAAGGACTGAAGTGGGGACACAGCCCCGCTAAGCTGGTATTAGCAGGGATTGCTTACAAGGAAAAACAAACTATGCCTGGGTTTAAAGATTAAACAGAATTTCAGGATGAGAGACTGTTCTGGGTTATGTTTTCTTTTTTATTTCACTAAGTGAGAGCTAAAAAATGAATTGGAGAATGGTTAAGGTTGGAAAAGCCCTCTTAGATCACTGAGTCCAACCATGAACCCAGCAATGCCAGGTCCACCACTAATTAAATCATGTCCCCAGGTGCCACATCTCCATGTTTTCTGAATAATTCCAGGGATGGAGACTCCATCAGTTCTCTGGGCAGCCTCTTCCAGTGCTGAACAGCCCCTCCAGTGAAGAAATTTTTTCTAATATCCAACCTAAACCTTCCCTGGTGCAACTTGAGGTTGTTTGCTCTTGTCCTTTTCCTTGGCAGAAGAGATCAATCCTCACCTGGCTCCAACCTCCTGTCAGGAAGATCCTGGAATGCAGCACACAAGGGAAACACAGCTCTGCTCCAGAGGCAAAGCAAGGATCCCCCAGCCCTGCAGAGGTCCCAGGGCCACAACTCATGTCCTTTTTCTCTTTGGACAGTTTAAAGGACACTGCAAACACCCCCAAAGCTGCTGTTCTCCTGGGGACAGCTCAGAAGCTGACACAGCTTAGAAATGAGAGTCAGGTCTAATACAGGAAAGCAATTGCCTCTGAAAGTTTGCCAATATTGCTTTTAGGTTTCCATCTCTTCAGTTCCTTTATTCTCCCACTCAAATAAATAAATAAATAAATATAGATACATAATACATAACCCTATAGGTTTTTGAAGAAGAAGGTAAATTTGTTAAGCAGTAGATCAGCTCCTGGAGGGCTCCCAACCCTCCCAAGATGTTAAGGCTCATCCAAAGCCCTGCCCTGGCTCAGCCCTCACATTGTGCAAAGGTCCAAAAACACAGGTGAGCTCTTTGGTGCAGCAGAAGAACCACCCCCAGCCCCTGAGCCTGAGCCTGGGCAAAGGAGATCAGTCACACTTCATTTACACACAGCCCTGTGACAAAGCAAGAGGTGTAGATGTGCAAACACTCACATTTCCAAGTGTAATTACAACATTAATGCCCAAAGCCTGACAGAAAGTTCACTATTAACAACCACCAAATCAATTTAAACTGCCCTGGTTTCACTGGAGTCAAATGTAATTATTCTCACCTGATGGGGAGCATTCACTAAAGAGCTTTGCACAGGGTGAAAATGATCTTATTGACATAACTTTCTTAAATAACTCTACTCTGATGCCCTGGGAGTTGCTGGGAAGCTCAGGGAACACCAGAAATGGGTCACCCCGTGACGTAACACAAGGAACTCCATCACATCTGGGGCTCTGAAAAACATGGACTGATATAACCTGGATAATGCTTCGTTCATAAACTGCTTGCAGATCACCTGGAGTGCCCCAGGTCTGCTCCAAAGCCTGCTCAGTTTAAATTGTGCTTCACAGCCCAGGGCAGGGGGAAAGGGGTGTCAAGAGGAGGAAAAGAGGCTACAAGCATCTGAGAAGGACTTTTATGAAATAGGCAGCTGCTGTTCTATCTCAGCAAATCAAAAATGAAAATTCAATGCTGTCCCATGAAGGACTTACTTGCAACAGCAGCGTTTAAAGCTGAAATACTGGTGCTGCTGGGAAGGATTTACTGATTTTTAAAACCTGCACTTAACCCAGGGCTTCTTTAGAACAGATCCATTGTGCTTCCATTTCAGAGCAGTATCTGTTAAACCTCAGTGACGAAATCAGGAGCTTCTCTACAAATCAAAACGAGCGCCTTTCCTCACCCTCCTGCCCTAAACAGGGCAGGTTTTTTGGCAAAGACTTCAGCAAAGTATTCTCCTTCACAAATAAAACTATGGATCAGTCTCTCACTTCTGGCACTTCACTGCAAGCCAGACATTTTTCCCCACAGAGCATGAAAAGCCAAATATATCAAAAATACAGCTTAAAAATACCATCTCTAAATAAAGCTGGAGCTCTAAACCATGGTGGGAGTTCAAATACTAAATACTGTGGGACTTGACAAACATTCCCATCCCCTCTATGCAACAACATGTCTTTACCCTCCTTTTACACCATCCCCAGCCTCACTCACTTTGGAAGGTGATTGAATTCTCCAGCTTATCACTATATTGTAAATATGATTTTTATTTGATTCCACGATGTACTGAAATGAAAGTATGGCCAGGAAAGTCTATGAGAGCTTTTCCTGGATGCTCCCCACACAATTCTTTTAAAACACTTCCCCCAGCTTCCCGCTTTTCCTGCTGGCAGCTGGCCCTGGTTCCCTCCTGGCCACAGCCTGGCTCCCTCCATAGCCCCCAGGCTTCAGCCAGAGGCTGCAGAGATTCATTTGGAACAGAAGGGAGAGATTTGAAGCTCTTCACAGTTGTTTTATTCCTGTTTTCCCCCTTCAGTCCCAGAGTGCACCAGGATGCTCCATGTATTTATGGGGAGGAAGATGATGGTGCAGAGGAGCCTTCAGGGAGATGACCAGGGCCAGCAGCAGCATTTCTGGGTCATCCCCAGCAGTGCAGTCCCAGCACTCATTAACTACCTGTCTGGAGTTTAAACTCTTTCTGAAGGAATAGCAAAGCTGGGCCCTGCCTGATGCTGAGCTCCAAGAGAACTTGGCAAGACACAAACTGAACACTGAGAATCAAACTGTTAAAGTAATGCATGGAGGCATTTATTCCTAACAACCCACACTTGTACTCACAGCCTGTAATTCAGAAGCCTCAGCTCCTTTAAAGCCCTCAGCAGTTCTCTCCCCAGCTTTAAAATAAATACACAAGAGTTGTGAGGTCATCCCCATCCTGGGAGCATTTTACTCCACTGAAAACCACCTCCAGCAACCCTCAGTTACCCATTTCTGTGTGTATTAAATTACTCAAGCACCAGCCCAATTTCCAAGTGGGTTTAAATACATTTCATATGCAAGTGTTTTAATACTGGATTATTTGCAAACATCCATTGTGAGACTCTAGCACAGCTACATTTACTTCTACAGCACAGATAAATGCCTGCTCTGTTATTAACAAGCAACTCTCCACTTCCCATCTGCAGCTCTTGATGTGGCAAAAAAACTGAATGGTGAGCTGCTGAAATTCCAAGCAAAAAGATACATTGCAGGTTTGTATGAAGAACTCATCAGTGCCAGGCTCCACAGTGCCCTTGTCTTGCTTCTGGAGCCTCCAAGAACTACTTCCACACTGCTGACATTGTTGATCTGCCCAGAAAATTCCAATCACACCCTACAGTGTGCACTAATTACCTCAAGCATCAATTACAAGGCCAATAAAGCCATTTGCAAGGAGTGACAGTCAGAAGCTTGCTAGGACTTGCTGTCATTTAGCATTATTAAATTTGAAATCTATTTTCATTCTGTGCTCTGCAACCCAGAGTACAGTAAAGCTGATTTACCAAGTCAGGTTACACTTCATGGCCCTGAAACACAGTCTGGGAACGGGAGGATGGTCTATAAAAGGGAACATAAAAGCAGTTTATAATCTACCAGAACACACACAAGATAAGAAAAGAATCATTATTTGAATATCAACACTGTATTTCAAATTTACTGGGGTAAGATAATGGCAACCTTTTCCAAATAAAGTCAAGTCAACAGCTACACAAATACAAGCTACTGCTTTTATTTTATATCAATTTATTCTCTTTATCTGCTATAGCTGGTTTGTATAATATGTGACACCTCTAAGAGCACAACCAAAGCTGAGAGACTGCACCAATCCATGATAATCTCCAAAAGACCCAGGAAATATAAGAAGAACCTTTGAAAACCAAGTTCACATCTCACATTGTCACGAGAAAATAAAAACTAGAGCAAAGTGTCTTCACTTTATTTGGTTGGACAAACAGATGTTATTTGGCCCAAGCTCAGAGTAACTGAGAGTCTACAAAACAAGCTCAAAATTTCACTAGAGAAAGGTGGTCTCTTCAAAACAGGTAGAAATAAAAGAACATCTGCTCGTGTGCCCAGAGTGTTTGAGGCAAAGAAAATAAGAGAAGAACTTTGGTTAATTCTTGACATTTAGGGCCAGCACTTGGCTGAAGACAGAACTGCCCAATTCAGCCTCATCCCTTGTTGTATCAAAAGCATTTGGAGAAGTAGCTTTTTTTAATTATTTGCTCTTAATAGAAATTAAATCAAATATAAGAGGGCTCTATATGAAGAGCTGTAAAGGGTTGGAAAATGGAATTTGTGCTCTGTTTACTGAGGCAAAGTTTTCAATGTTCACTTGCCAGCTTGTCATTGTTAAGAACCAGGTAACAACCAGTTAATTCACATATATATGTGTGTGTGAATTTTATAAACATATATATTAAAAAAATCTCCTTCTTTTCCAAATTCATACTTGGCAAAATCCTGTTAATTTGATTGCAGTCACAGAAGGAACAAATGAGCACAGATATTGTTTAGAGACAGGTAAACCAGAAGTATTAGGAAAAGGATTACCCTCCAGAGGAGAAAAATCATGACATAAATACTGTAAAATCACTTAGCAAGGTGTTTGGGAGGCCAACACTTTCACATGACCCATCCTCAGAAAACAGAGCTCTGCAAGTTGGAACTGGATGAACTTTAAAGTCCCTTCTAACACAAGTCATTCTATGCTGTAAAATATAGATTAATATACCAGAAAACTGCTCTAGAACTCACACAACTTGTTTTAAAGTGTGATCACTTTGCCAGCTCTTCTATGAGCAGGACAGAAAAAAGCCAAAATAACACAAATACATTTAAGGATCCTGAAAAGCTCTTGGTAACTCCCAGCCCAGCTCCAAAAGCAGTGTGGAATTATCAAAACTTACACCAACTGATTACCAAAATGTGATTATATTTGGAAAGCCTTTAGAGCTGACAACATTTCCAGGCAGTCCTTTATCTTTCAGCTGGAATTCCACCTTGTGCCTCCACTCAGGAAAGGTGCCACACAAAGAGTTCAACCCACTGCAACAGAACCTTTCAGTGAGAAGGTGCCTCATCCACAGCAGGAATTCCCATCATCTCCCTCACTTTGGAATGCTGGAGTTCCAGGCACTGCACAGCCCAAACCCAGCACCCTCTGGAACTCCCACCTGAGCAAACGATGCCAGGAAGGGACAAGAACCACTCACACTCCAAAGTTGGTTTTCAGACGCAGTTTTGGTTTCCTCCATCCTTCTGCACCCATTTTCCAGCACTGAAGGTTTCCATTCCTACAAAAACTGCTCCTTGATCTGGAATCTTGCTCTTGTCACTTTATCACACCCCAATCTGGGACAGAATTCATTTGGGAAAAACTCTTCACTTCTCTCACTTCCTAACCCAACCCTTTCAGTTTGTAACTATTAAACTGTTTTTATTTCTAAGTTTTCCTCTTGATCCTCTTCAGATACTCCTCATCCTGACCAGATTAGCACTAAGGGTCAGCTATTGCCCAGCTGGCCAGACAAGAAATACATTATTAGACCAGCTGACCCCACCTCTCAAGCCCAGCAAGTTTTCAAACACCCTTTTACTGAGGTTGATACAAAACAAGATGTACAACCCTTGGAGTCTGAAATGCTTGGGAGCCCATTCCTTAAATAACTGCAGGCAGAACATCTGATCTTCTGATCCTCCCCTTGAAACAGACTTCTCAGTACTGATGACAGGAACAGAGGAGTAATTTCTGATTTGGGATTAAAAATATCAGTGAATGTCTCCCAAGCAAGACGAGACATTTAGTCACAGACACCTTTTAATTGCATTTCATGTGGCATTTGCAGTTGGGTTTTCTGAACTCCTTTTCTGGAGGGAGGGAGGGAGGAGAGGAAAGAGGGGGAAGTCTTGTGTTTTCTGGGCTGACTGTTCTGGAAGGATTTTCTTCCCTTTCTTACATAAAGAACAAGTTTTTCATTAATTCCAAGGATCCCACACCAGATGGTTTCAGTAAAAAGCACGAGTGCTATAAGTAGGTTTTCCACGCCTACGTCATGAAACTCTAATTTCACCAACACTCCCAACATGTGAATGGTAAAACTCCCTCAGAAACTGTGTTTCAGACCCTCCCAGCTACACTACCATGGATTCAGGATTTAATTCCTTGGATCTCAGCACACACACACTTGGAAATGGTGGGAAGGAATGCACAGCACGGAGAGCACCAAGGCAAATGAGCCTGTTGGATGCCACTTGTGGCTACTCAGTGATTTAATTGGCAGCTCAAGCAACAAAGAAAACACAGACTCAGCAGTTTTAATAAACACACTGATGCTTCAGCAGCAGCACAAGCTCCTGAGAGTCCTTGGTAAACCTGCCACACTTAGTGCTTCAGTTTGATCCATTTACTTAATTATAAACAAGAGATCAGACAGCAATTCCTTTTGCTTTGTTGGGATGTGGGGATTGTTTATTTATTTGGTTTTAATTCTTAAGTCCATGTAACAGCAACCTCCTTCTCTATTGCAGTGCCAAGGCATCTTTCTCTGAATAACCGAGTTGTGATTTTCATTAAATTCATCAGGTGCTTCAAGCAGCAAAACACTTCTGAACTAAGAGAGTGTTTCAGGGTTACCCACAACTGCAAGAAGCTTCAGCTCAAACTCTGTCCACTTGTAGTATCTTAGCAGGATTTAAAAAATATATTTATTACCAAAAAAGGAAAAAATCAAGAAAAGAGGATTCTAAGAATACATACCAGAATGGTTGTGTACCTGAAAGACTTGTAAGTAGCAGTTGTAAAGTGTTCTCCAAGAAAGCAGTGAAAAATCTGCCTTCAACTTCAAGTTAAAAGTCCCAAACCAGAAGAAAGCCCAGCTGCTAAACAGGATCTGGCTCCTGTACAGGGAGACTGTTAAAGGCTTTAAAGTGAAAAGGTACTTGGATGTTTGGTGCCTCAGTAACAACTACTGAAACACCCAAGATCCAATGACTGTACAACCAAACACACTGTACACATTATATTAATAGAAAAATATATTAATAGAAAAATACAAATGTCAGCATGAAATCAAACTGTAGCTCATTTTCCCTGCCCCCACTTTCAAGCTGGGCCATATCCCTCTTATTTGTGAAGCTCTGAATATCCCAGGAAGGACAATGACTGTGCTCTCTGTCCACCCTGAGGCTGCACCTTTTTCCTCCTTCCTCGTGAGAAACACCAAGAATTAGAGCAATGGTGCTGCCAGGCTCATTCTGAGAGGCAGTTAAAAGACTTGAAACTCATTTCTCAGCATCACCTTTGCCACCCAACAGTTGGAAGAAGCTCCTTGCCCAGGTTACACCAGCACTGAGTGATGGGAAAAGTAATGCCCTTGGAAAATTGGGGGCAGGGAGAGGTGCTTAAGGCAGAGAGCCCTTATTTTCTCCTTCAGTACTGTCTGCTATATTTAGCACACCCAAACTGTGCAACAGCCATGGAATATTTCCTTGGATGAGGAAGGACAAAAGGATTTCAGTGGCTGTTTGGCCACGTTGGGTTGATTAAGGTAAAATAAAGCACAACTTTCACAGATTTCACAGGAGTTGGAAGGGACCCACAAGGATCATCAAGTCCTTGAGGGAATGGCCCAGTTGTGAAAACCAGTAGAATGTGAGATTTTTGGTGGGTGTTTTTTGGTTAGTTGGGTGAGTTTTGTTGTTTTTTCATTTGTTTATTGATTTTTTTAAGAAAAACTAGCAGGTAAATGGAAAGGAAGTTTTCTCAAGTATAAATTATTGTCCACATTACTTTTCTGGAGGGAAATAGGATTTTTTTTCTTGCTCTCAAAGCAAGTTTTCAAGCAGGGTGAGGTTTTGCAGCCTGTCTTAACTAAGACTGCAATGACATATTGATTCAGCTCAGTCTGCAATATGAAAAATCCCGTTGTCAGAAGTGCAAAGATAACCCAGCCCTTTTCCCAGAGCTACTGAAGGAGCAAATCCAAAAGCGACTCTAGTGCATGGAAAAAATGCAATTAATAGTTAATAAGCTGGTGCTGTGCAGCTGCCTTCTGATGTTTGTAATCCTGTTGTACCAACAGGAAGCCTTCAACAGGGACTTTGATGCTCAGTACTGGATTATTGGTCACATGCAAATAAAAATATCAGCAGCTCTGTGGGTAGTGTGACATCAAAGAATTAGATATTGGTGTTCAGTTTTAAAATAAACCTAAAAACTCTGAGCCATGTGAAGGAAGTGAAGAG
Source organism: Neodrepanis coruscans (assembly GCA_013400695.1). Lineage (NCBI taxonomy): Eukaryota > Metazoa > Chordata > Aves > Passeriformes > Philepittidae > Neodrepanis > Neodrepanis coruscans. The sequence goes on along the minus strand of VYZS01058187.1, from coordinate 9,029 downwards.
AAACAAATTGTCATGTGAGGCCAAGCTCCCAGATGGACCCCAAATATGAACTCCTGGGGGCTTAGGAGAGATAAGCAAAGGCAGAAGGTTGAATTTGGAGGGATATCTGGAGTGGTTTTAGGGGAGCTAAGCACAGCAGGAAGATTCCCAGAAGAACTGATTCCCAGAAGAACTGATTCCCAGAAGAACTGATTCCACACCCAAATGTGGAAAAGGGGATCCACTCTGGAATGAGGAAACATCACTCAAGAGCCTTTGGCTTCTACCAGAGAAAGTGATTGGCCAATAGGAAGGAAAATTAAAACAAAAATAAAACACATCAGTAGCAGCCCTGATTTCTATCTGGCTTCCCTCTGCCAGACTGCAGGAAGCACCAGAACAAGACACGGGTGCATTTGGAATGTCCTTGGAGTTTTCATGCCTGAGTAAATCACTTATTTCAGTAGAATCAGTGAAACTCTTTCAACGCTGCCTCTACTTTGATAATCCTGTGCTGGGGTCAGCATTTGATCAAAAGTACATCTGAGTGATTCTTGGAGTTTAATCCTCTTATTTCACCTTCTGTTGGTTTCCAACCTGCTCCATGAGTTTTCCCTGCCCACCCACCCACCACTAACCAGGACCTTGAGATCCCACTGCCCAGAGCTCACTCCTGCTGTGCTTCCCACTGGGAAAAAGGATGCTGGATTTCAGATACACTGAGTCTGGACTAGGAGCCAGAACCTCTGACATAAAACACCCCCTTGAAAAGATATTTAAGATCAATTCACTCATCCCTGTCTGGAAGATTANAAAAGAGAAGAGAACAATGTATCTGTGACAGCATCACAAGCTCCACAATCCTCAGGCACTGCAGTTTTATTTTGGCTGCTACTTATTGCAACTTAGAACTCTGACTTATTTCAAGAGAAAACTAATTGGATGTTTTAGGTTCTACCTTAAGGAATCTACCTAATCTATGGAGATCAAGCTACCCCACCTTGACACTGGCCTTTAAAATAAAAGCAACCTGCATAAGTTAAAGAAATCCTTGTAGCTGAGAAGGAATTCTACTAAAATCACACTCTGATAAACTGCCAGAAAGTCACAAAGAGCAAACGTGAGTCTTTTTTGTTCTTTTCTCTGTCTTTAAAATAAAGAAAGGATTTTAAATGATGAATATTGTATATTGGACATCAATTAATTCTTGACAGAATCCCATTTTTTGGAAAGGAGCAGATCAGGAATAGTGAAGAGATCACTGCCAGCAATGGCAAATGATAAAGTGGAAATCCTCTGCTTAGCTGAGCAGGTGATGGAGATTTGAGATATTCTGTTGGCATTTCAGCTTCCAAGGAGCATGATGACTTACAAATTGGCTGCTTGTCTCTAAATAGTCCTTTTAGTTCCTTTCATAAGAGTTTTAAAGAAAAGCTTCAGGGGTTTGGTACAAAATGCATTGATTATTAAGCTGTTTACAGCTCCCAGCTCTTCTGGAGGAAAAGGACAAGAGAAGGTCCCCAGCAGTTGTGATTAGTGGTCAGTCTCTTGGATTCACCCCCAAAATTAAAGCAGACTTGGCATTTATTATCCCAATAACAGGCTGCTAAACAGCCACTTCTCCCCAGTGTATTCCTGGAGGCAGAACACAAGAGCAGAAATCAACATAACACACAAAGATTGACAAAATTACAGACCTGCACAAGCTTTAAGAATAAGAAAAACCCCTGTGACCTTTGCCAGCGACATTTGTAAAGTTATTTACAAATGTTGGTGATGTCAAGGTTCATTGCACAGTTAGCATAAGTCAAGCATATTCTCAATTAAATAATAGTAACTAAAAGGGACTCTTCATCTCATTTAAAGAAGTTTCATGATTTCCTTCCCTGGCAGCAAAATGACTCATAAAACAGCCTAAGAGGGTCATGCCACACTTAAAAAAGCCACTTCTCCTCACTTCTTAAAAGTCTGGGAAGCACCTATTTAGAGATGTTCACACAGCAAAACATCCCTTCAAACAATGCCAGTCTCAAAGCTACAAGAGTCAGACCCCGCAGACACATCAGAGTGGCCCCTGATTTCCCAGCAGTTTTTCTAAAGCACTCGGCTGAGTTTCTAATCCTGCCCGTTGCCCTTGGAGGTAAATGAGGTCAAGGAAATAATACGTTTTTCATGAGCAACTGGAGGTGAAGATCATGGCTTATGTCAGCAAGTCGTGGTGATGTATCACATTACATAATAAGGAGAGCTCAGTGCTGGAAAGCACTTTGCTGAAGAAGTTACATAACTCTGCAATGTGTTTAAAAAAAATGAGCTTTCTTTGCTTTCAGGGGAAGCAGGAGAGGGGACAGACAACCCTCAGCCCCCTGAGCAGGAGCTGCTCTTATCAGATACATCTGGGCAGAGATAAGATCTCTGTAGGAAGTTGTCAGATGGGAGAAAAAGTGCAGGTGGGGAAAATCATCACTCAGCACATAAAACCCCCTGAGATGGGAGCCTGGTACCTCCTTGGAGCAGCAACATCAGCTCCAGTGTCTCAGTGATAAGTTCCAAGACAGGCAGATTTCTACCATCTTAAACTTGTCACTATAGTGAAGAAAAAAGGGTAGGAAAAAACACCCACCAAACAACATGACATTTCTTCTGCTTTTATAGAGATTGTTGGTTTCATTTAAGGCACTAAAGACCCCAAACTGTCACTTAGCCCCTTGTGCCCTGATCAGATTCCAACACAGCACACCCAACTGAGGGGAAGTGGCTGTTCACACACATCCAGACTCTCCTCTGACTTCATCTACACAAGGCTCACTCTCAGAGGACAGTATTTCTGCCCCAGGCACATGTGCAGGGCAAAGAGGAGAACACAGAGCACTGTGGGACTCCCTGGAGAGCACAGCTTGTGATCAGGAACTGTGTCCTGCCATGGGGAGAGTCCATCTCTCCAAGTTAATACTAACACAGAAGACTTGTGCACAACAAAACCCCATTTAATCAAATTGCTATGAAGAGATTGCAGCAAATCTCCTTCACAGGATTAAAACCAACTTGTGCTGCTCAGCAGAGAATCCAGATTCAAGCCCAACTATTCAATTTCTTAAGCAGGAAAGGCCAGGAGACTTCTAAGGCATAACATCAGCAATTGGAGAAAGCAGGGGCAGCAATTAATTTCCCTGCCTCCGCTCCTTCAGTTCCCAGTTCTCTGCACATCACCTCTGGTCAAACCCTGGACCAGCACTGAGGGCTGATCCATCTGCAGCAGGAGGTTGTCACAGGGGCTTGGCCCTGGCCTGTGAACTGTCACATCACCAGAAATAAATATGAGCAAGAACTACTGACCTTTGCTTCAAGAGGCCTCACATACCTCATGTGAGGTAGTTTTCAACACCCTTTTTGAGTTGTCCTTGCAATGCAAGCCAGGAGTAGGTATTAAATTACATCCAGTCTCAGATCACTGCCTTCCAAGTTTTCCTCCCAAGCCATTTGGGAAGAAGTTCACAGGCAAGTTCTTGCACTCCCTCCCACCACTGGCATTTACATCTCCAAACCCTTGAGAGGCACAGCCTGACCCCCCAAACAGGGCCCACCAGGCAAGGGGCGTCCCATGTCAGTGTTACCACTGCTGTCACAACCTCAGCAAACCACAAATACAGTCAGTTTTCTCCTTTTCTGCAAGACAAAGTGACTCCCTCAATACCTGACAACCTCAAGCACTCAAGAAGTGGTGAACTCAGAAACTTGTAATAGATCCAAGCCTGGGAGCTTAATATAGACTTTTATCTTACTCAAATCCAGCTGGTTCATCTGCATCAGATCACAGCCCTCCCTATTGCTTAGCAGGGCCTCACTCTCCAGGTCTCAATCAGGGACATCAACTCCAGGGAAAGCTGTGCTAAATGACCAGGGAAAGCCTCCAGGAAGGACAGGAAGGGTCAGACACAGTTTCCCTCCCTGCTGACCTCTCTGGCACTGCACACCTACCCAAGTCATGTGTATGAATTAAGATATGAGTAAGGCCAAGGTGAACATGCAATGTTTGGGTTTAGCAGTGAGTTTTACTCACAGTTACACTGATGGTTTAAGAATCCTCACCCACAGTCCTGCCTGGGTCAAGCAGAAAGCCAAGTGGAAAGAACAGACTAAAGCAAGTGTTCTTTGAAGTGCCCACACTTTCTCTACCTTAAAAATGAGATCAAATGCTTCTACCCTGGGTCTGTATAATACAAAAGTATAGTCAAAACACAGCTGTTCTCCACAACAATCATTAATCATTACTCCTCGTGGCAAATAAACCCCCAAAGGGATGTTCCTACAACTGTGACTTCCTGATTTACTGTCACCATGGGGACATTCCACAAACATAGCCCAGACTGCTCACAAAGGACACCACTGCACAACCCACAGAAATCCAGCCTAAAATGCAGCACACCCCACACATAAACCTTTGGGGTCCACGGTGCCAGTACTGGAGTCAAGAGTTTCAAATGATGGTGTATGAAGTCGCTTTGGATTTGAATAACAATGCCCAAATTTCTGGAGGAATGCAAGGAACCATTAAGGGAACAAAAGGCCATCAAGCAGAATGTGGTCTGAAGCAGCTCCTGCTCTGAATTCAGTGGTGAGAGGAGATGAAGTGAATGTAGCAAGGTAAGCAGCAGGAACGAGGAAGAATGATGGCTCTGCCCTGCAATCCCTCCAGTGCAGCCACCGTGACTGGAATGGCAAGAGGTCCCTCGGAATTTGGCACAATTACAACACCCCAGGCACTGCAGGGAGGGAGGGGATGCCTGCCTGGACATGGGATGTACATCCCCTGGGGCAGCCCCAGCACAGAACACACGTGGCACCTGCCCAGCTCAGCCAAGAGGGCACCAAGGAGGGCTCCCCAGAGGGCACCCAGGGAAGGCACCTGCTCTGCACCCAGAGCACACACAGGAACCGGTCTCTGCAACAGGCTGAAGTGCCAAGAACATTCCTGCAAGCTCTGTTTGTCCTACCAAGAAATCGTGTTCAAAGAATTCTGTTCTCTCCCACAGCACATTAGAATTGGGTTCACTTTCTTGTGGTTTGCCAATTAAAAAAAAAAAAAACTTCCTGCTAGTGAAATGTAACTTTGTAAATTGAGAAACCATACCCAGGGATGCATGTTGCAGACTGAAGGGACAGGTTTGAACCTGAACTGGAAGACAATCATTTTCTGGAGTGCCTCACGTGCATCCTTGACATTTTGCTGTGTTTCCAGGATCATTAACAGCACATGGAAGACAAACAAACAGAAGATTTTATATTCCCCAAGTGTGAGCGGAGAATCATTACAGTCACACAAAGACTGTGACAAACAAAACATTACCTCTGAAAGAGGTAACCTGGACTTGCCAAGGGAGCAGAGCTCAGGCCCAGCTCATATTAAAATATATTCCTTATCTGTAACCAGCCCCAACTAGAGATTGAGGTGTACTGACCCAAGAGTGTGCAATCCACTGCCAAAGTCTGCCATGCTCCAGTGTCCCTCCAAAGCAGGGGGCAAAGATTCCCTGCCAGCTTCTCCCTGTGCAGAGGGCTTGCAGACATTCAGGCTGATGCTCTGCACCTCCACCTCCATAAAGAAGTCACCACTCATTAATTCAGTAATAATCAACCACTGCTCTCCTCATTTAAATGCTGTCAGAACTTCAAAGAGATTCTTCTTTGGTTACAAAAGCTCCTCACAGCCTCAGTCTCCTCCTTGTCCTGGGTAACCAGCTCTCCTGTTTCCCACATTTTCCCTGCTCTTCCTTTTATCACTGATATACCTATGGAAGCTTCTCCTGTTGCCCTTGATGTCCCTGGCCCAATTTAATTCTATCAGGGCTTTAGTTTTCCCAAGATGATCCCTGGCTGCTGGGACAGACTCCCAGTGCCCCTCCCAGGCTCTGCAGTGTCCTTTCTGTGTCCAGGTTTGTCCAGGAGCTCCCAGGCTTCCTGGGGTTCTCTTTGCTGGGATAAATCCTGAGCTTGGAGGAGCTGATCCTTGAATATCAACCAGGACTTTATCCCATGGGACTCCTCCAAGGCCATTCCTGAGTAACCCCATCCTGCTGACACCCCATTTCCACTGCAGCAGCTGCCAAGCTCCAAACCAACTCAGACTGTTACAAGGGACCCTTAAGTGTTCATTTAGGGCTGATGGAATTTGCTTCCTGTGAGTTTGAAAGATTATTTCAACAGTAAATTGCCTGGAGCAACAATCTTAGAGACTAGGAAGTCTTTTGTGCTGTGTAAGAGCTGGATTCTTCCTCCTGCCTTCCCAAATTTTAGAGAACCATCAGAGCCTTTGAGGAAGTTGGTCCCCTCAGGTCACCAGCTGATTAAGAAGAAGCAGAACACAGTGTTCAACACACACAACTTTGAACCAATCCAGCAGTTATGAAACTGTGTCATCTGTAATTAACTTCATGGAACAGCTTTCACACATCCTGGACCCTACAATGATTCCCACAAGGGAAAAGTACAGAAGAACACTAAAATCCTCCCAGGAGTTGGAATTTGATCAGAGGTCTGAACAGAGCAAAATGAAAGATCTATTCTACAGAACTTAAAGAGCCTGAAAATGGGAGAAAATGAACTCAGGCTGACACAAACATTTTAGCAACACTCTCAATAAACAAAAAAGCATGTTAAAACCAGCTCAGTTGTTTGCCAGTAACTCAAACTTCTTTCTACAAATCCACAGCTTGGTGCACACTGGTTTGACACTGGCAGCCAGGAGACTTGGATTGAAGGTAGAGATTGTTCCCTGGGGCAGCTTTACTTTAGGAGAACTGGCTCAGGGTTATGAATGTCCAAGGTCAGGCTGGACAGGGTTTGGGACAACCTGGGATAGTGGAAGGTGATGAGCTTTAAGGTCCCTTCCAATCAAACCACTCTGTGATTCCATGAACTGCCACACAACTCCATCCACCCACCAAAAACAGCACAGCAAATTCCAAACAGGTGCTGCCAACACCAAAATAGGGCATTTTACAAACTCCAAATAAGAGCCTGGAATTATTCTTTCAGGTCATACACAAATGTACAAACCTCAAGAAGTGGCTCATCCTTTCACCTTCATCAATACTCATTTCAGCACACACAGACCTTATGTTACTCAAGTTTACACCTCAGTTTTAGATGTAAGAATAAAAAGGCAGAGCTGCAGAAACCAAGCTGCAGGAGCCATTAGCCACTGACACAGCAGAGACAGGTGATGCTCAGGTTTTCTGAAAGCTGTTAAGAGGAAAACATCGAATGGTCAAGTTGTCTTTTCCTTGAAAACACATCTGTGAAACCTTGCCCACATTCTGTAGGGAAGGAGTTCCATCAGCCCAAAGCCTTTCCTAAGTGTTCCAAGCCAAGACCCTGCAGAGCCCAGAGCCCCTTCCAGATGAGGAGGAAGCCCCCCTTGACAGCCCAGCTGGTTCGACTCCTCTGAGGGCAGAAATGAGTCTGCAGAGATGGGCACGAGCAGTTCCTGCAGCCTGGGGCAGGTGAGAGGTGCTCACTGCTGGGCACCTTGGCTTGGC
>VYZS01058163.1:27035-40920 GCA_013400695.1 Neodrepanis coruscans | reverse complement strand
TAAATGTCCTGATTTAAATTATGTTGAGATGAGCTTCATAGAAAAGAAGTATTTTTATACTGGGACAGCAGTGTCCATAGAGGGAGAATTTTATTGGCATAGCTAAACTGGTGTAATTATACTGGCATAATTATGCCGGTAATTTTCCCTGTGTATACAAGCTATGAGTCTCAAATTGTGCTTTACTGGCAGAAGAGCCTCCTTTGTTGGAGAGATTCTTTAGATTTGAATCAGGTCATTAATAAGTGCTTCAGCACTCAAGTCAATGCCTCACATTTTATAATGAGTTTTACTCTTTTCTTCCCAGAGAATCCCGACTGTTTTACACTTGTAATAGACTCTACACAAAACCTCATCCTATGTTGATGGAAAGCCAGCACAAGGAAGAAGTAAAGAAGTTACTTCCCGTCAGCATCTTCAATGGTTACATGGTCTTGGAGAGGGAGCTCTCTGTTGGCAATCAGCAGACATAAAGAAATAGCAGCAGACAGCTGTATATGTGGGTTTGTTTCTTTGCCCGTTTATTTCTTCTCCCCCTTTATATTTGCATAGCCTGTTTTGCCTGCTGCTACTGAGATTTCTGTTCAAAGAGGGACATTATGTAACTTGTAATACATATGAAAGCAAATGCTGTGCATGATAGTTTGAGAGAAGAGATGAGGGTTAATAAAGTAACCATGTGGAATGACAAATAATTTGAACAGAGATAACTTCAATGACAATGAGTCATCAGGACCAAGACAGACTGCTTCATGTGAAAGATATCCATGTCAAGTGGATGAGCCAGAGTCTTTGCTAAATATAGACATATTCACTTGTCAGTTGAACTGGAAGTATGCAGAACAGCAAAATAAATGACTTAAATGATCATTAGACAATAAAAAGCTAAAAAAAATATGATAATTATATTTACTATAAATAACAAAGTAAAATTACCAATCAGTGGGTTTTCTTTATTAGTAATTATTACAGAATGAAATGAACAAGAGATTACGATGGTTTTCCAGAATCATGGAGAAACTGATTTGAGTTAATTGGGGCCAGCCTCCCTCTCATACAGGACTATTGACAACACCTGTTGTCAGCTGTAGTTTTGTCTAGGCTACAATCCCCAAGGATGGTGATTTTGTAGCATCTTTGGTTAACTGTCCCACTGTTGCCCTCATAGTAAAGCTTTTCCTTATGTCCAAGCTGAACCTCCCCAGCCACATCTTGTGACCATTGCTTATCATTATACCATCTGCCACTACCAAGAAGAGTTCAGCAACATTGTCTTTGCTACTTCTTGTTACCTTTTAAATTGTTTTGCAGTATGACTATTCACTCCATGGTCTCCTCTTCATCACATAAAATAGCTCCTTTTATCTTATGTTGTCTATCTCTTGGACAATTTTGGTAGCTCTCTGCTGGGTCAGCTCCAGTTTCTGCACATCTCTCTTAACTTGAGATTGGGAACATCCACACTGGGACACATTGTTCCAGGTGTGTAGAGGGGGATTGTAATTTGATCTGTTGGACACACTCCTCCTAGTGCTGATCAGGATATAGTTTGTCTTATTTGCTGCTCAGGATGTGATTTGCCTAATTTTCAGGGAGAGCTTCCTGTTGGCTTGTATTCACTCTGGTGTCTACTTGTCCTTCTCACCGGGTTTCTCCCTGGCAACCGGTGTACTGATGCTTGAGGGTGGCCCAGCCAAGTGCAGAACATGGCGCTTTGTTGATATTCATCACATTTTTTGTTATCCCTACCTTCAGATTTATCAACGACCAGCTTGAGTGAGGCTCTGCCTTTCAGTGTATCAACCACACCTAATTTCCTAGCATCTTCAAAATTGCTGAGGAGTTATTTTGTTTCATTATTCAGATAATTGATAGTGTTTGATACTGGCCAACAGTATCCACCAACAGTTGGTGGCTACCAATCAATATATTGATCAGCAGCCTTTGAGACCAACAGTCCAGGCATCTTTCATGACATCTAGTGGACTCTAAATCCTTAGCTTCCAAATGAGAGGACCATGGAGATAAATCAGAAGCCTTAGTGAAATAAAGTATACTTTATCCATCACTCTTTCCTCATCAAAATAAGAAGACATTTCATCCCTGGAAGGAATCAGGTCAGTCAGCCTTGATCTGCCCTTGGTAAATCCACACTCAATGTTGGGATTGCCATCTAGTCCTTGCACTTATGACTTGCATCAAGACCACACCTATTCTGCAGTACAAGAAACAGTGTGTCCACTAAGAAGGTGAAATTCACTCTTGGCCAGTTTTCCCAGCTACCAATTCTGACCCTACAGCCCAGGCTCAGAACATTGTCTATGGATCTTGAGGAGAGTCAAGGACAAAGTGTCTCCTAGTGTACTGTTGCCCTCTATGCTCAGTCCCTTCCTCTTGGCTCTTGCTTTACTGCACTCTGGACCTTGGCTTGCATCCACATGGAGCATGTGCTTATGTATCCAAACAGATTAGGAGAAGAGTCAAAAACCTGAGATTAGACTCAAATCCACATTATAGTGTCTGCAGAGTTGCACCCACAGAGGGCAAATGAAGTTGACATTTCTCACAAGACCTTGTCGGATATGATCCTGATTGAGGTTGTGCAGCCTAAGCCCACTGGGCCAACAACTTTGGACTTTGTTTTGGTTGTAACTCCTCTCTGCCCTCTTAGCCATGTTTTAGAACTTTAGCTGTGTTCAGGGTTAAGTTCCCAGCTAAGCAGGTCATGAACCACAGGCAAGGTCTCTGTCTTTTTCTGCCATTAGGATCTTCCAGAAACTACCTGTACATTGTAAGGATTGCACATTCCTTTGAAACTCAACAAAATCAAACTGACAGTCTCTCAGTGTATTTCATACACCAGCTTTGATTGGATGTTGGTCTTGATTTCATAGATACTCCTGTGTTACAGATAATAATACACATCTGTGTCCTGAAATTCTTTCTCTTGTTTTTACTTCAGAATCCTTTTGGAAGTTCCTTAAGAAGCCCTTAAGAGTACAGAAGGATGTTAACACATGTGGCTAAACAGACACCCCAATACTTTAGGTTTTACAGCCAGACTGTCCCCATAATTTTTCATTCATAAATTTTAGCATTGTCTTCTCAAGTAAGTCCAATATAAAGGGCATCAAAATTCTTTGTGACTCTTCATGTTGTTGTTTTTTCTTCCATTCCAGATTCCATACAAGGAGCTGGTAAAAGATGATCACCCAATCTGTACTGAATAAGTGACAACTTTCCCTCATTTTCCAAGTTTGCATTGAATGAGGAGAATGAATTTCATCCTTTATGTGCTATGTAGCAGGGACGCAAGAATTTTGATCTGGACAATAAAATGTCTTCTAAAGTTGTTTTGGTTGTGGGTTTGTTTTTGGAGCTTTTTATGCTGTGAATAGGAAATACATTGCACAGAGATAAGTACCTTTTCCCCCCTCTCCATTTGCTCTGTTAAATCTGGTTTTCTCTAATGCTTCTTGTAATACAGATCAGCTCCCAAATGCAATTACCACTTTGTCTTAAAGCCGCTAGAGGTGTGGCAGTACTTTAGTGAACCTACCTGCCATTACCTGGGCCAAGATTGTAACTTCTGCACTTATTAATGAAGTAAGACTGTGAAAGGCATAGATATTGATCCTTTCCAGGTTTTGGAACAGTGTAAGCGTCAGTAATGTGAGAGTATAGTTTCATTATCAGACCTGACTCTAAACTTTTCCAATAAAGGAGATGCCAGTTCTTCCATAATATTTAACAGCAGTTTATGATTTATGCATTGGATCTCTTTAAAGCTATTTGGAGCTTGACTGTGTTCTCGCAAAAGCCAATGTTGTGTCTTTCTTCTTCGTGAAGTTTTTGTCACATTCTTTTCATTACTTACAAAACTGCATCTGTCATCTCAGAGCTGCCCAACCTTTACACTTTGCAGACACATTGTTTTAATTATGGAAGCAGCCAGTGGCAATGCACTGAGCTATTTTGTGGGCTGGCACTGGGTACCACTAAGGCACTGTCCCAGTCATGGGCTGGAGACCAACAAATGACCACTTGGACCAACTTAACAATATTTTGAAACAATTCTGCCTAATTTTTCTGTGAAAACCTTTTTAAGGGAAGCACTTTTAATTCAGATTAAGTCAGATGAGTTTATAAGGACAGTGAATTTGTTCTTAACAATAAACAAAAATGATCTGGGTTTGTCCTTCTGTGAATCATTTGTGACCACCTACTCGTCCTGTAACCATGACCAAAAAGGGAAAGAAATTAAAAAAAAAAAAAAAAAAGGAGAGNTGTGGTTTTTAATGAAAAAAAAAAAAAAAAAAAAAAAAAAAAAAAAAAAAAGGAGAGTTAGGAGAAAACAACTCCCTTAGAAGCTTCTGTGACCTGTTAGCCATACACTCAAATGCTTTCAAAATGCACAAGATTGAGCATGTGAGCATACACATGTGTGTGTGCAACATTTTTGTTGTGTATTAACTAAGAGGAAAGGAAAATACATCTCTGTTGAGGCTGCTGCATGTGTTTATCAAACACTGAAACTCTTATAATCCAGAGGTTTAAATGTTTGTGTCTAGTAACCAAAGAACAAACACTTTCAACAGCCACAGATTACATTTGAGCTCTCTTTCTCTCTGTAGAGCCAAAATTACCTCTCTTCTTTTCTGTCGATGTTTGCAGGAAGCTGTCAAAAAAGATGAAACAGACTGTTCTTGTCAGGGCAGTGTAGTTGCACAGAATTCTCTAGTCAGATTAGCAGACGATGTTAACTGTGAATTTGCTTTGTAATGATACAAGCTCATTTGATACTCCGGTCCAGGATAATAATATCCTGAGAGATCCCTTGTGATGAAGGAAGAAGTGTCCTTTGCCCTTCCAATGCTTGTGAGGGAACAAGAATAGGCAAAAATAATTAGTTAATGTTTGTCTAATGGCTTATCTGCACAGAGAAGCCAGGCAAAAGAGATCTGGTGATTCTAGGAAAAAATTGCCAGACAACAAAAGAAGGTTTCAAGGCCAGAACTGAACAAAATGTTCTCAGTGTAACAGTAGGCTCATGGAAACCTGTTGATTTTGATAAAAGCAAAATGCTAAACAAGTGAAAACTGCAATTTCTACTTTATTTTATTTTAGGACCTCCAAAACAGTTCCTTCAATATGACTATGTAAAGTGGTTGTAAGTTATTCAATTATGTTTGCACATCTCTGTTAAAATGAACATATAATTACATAGAACCATGTACTAGATTTAACATATATATATCAAACTTACAGGTGTTATAAATGAGAAGTTTTTTATTTCTTCCATGTGTTTTAATGCTGTTTTTTGGTGAAAGTACTTCAGACTGAAATTAATTTTTTTATAAATTTCTTTTGCAGGGCTTGAAACTTCTTCTCCTTTATATTAAGATCACAGTATTATTTTTAATATGCTGGGCTTTCCTGTAAATGAGAATCCCGTTTTCCTTCTTAGTTCTACAAAAGATGTTGGACTACTGGCTTCTTGGAGTTAAATCAGACTTCTGTGCTTAGCTTAAATAGTCTTTTCTCTGTCTGACATTTGCTTTTAGATAGAAGTTCTCAATTTTGCATCTTCTTCCCAATATACTCCTTTATCACAAATTTGTTTATGTATAAGTATTGATACCTGGCAATAATTATGATCTGCATGACTGAACACAGAATTTAGCTTAGGCATTACACATACATGTAACTGGAAATATTAATTGGTTCAAGCTTCCTGATGCTGAAATAAAATATTTTCTATGAGGAGGGCTCAGCATTTGTCAGATCTTTTGTTTATAAAATACTGCTTATTTGTACCACAGAAGGCCAGATAAGAGTCCAGAACAAGACAGAGCATAAGCCAGGTGGCCTGCTTGACTTGAGTGGCTTTCATGGCCTTGCCTCATAGCCCTGTACCCCTCCCACAACCAGAGGTATCCCTGGCACACACCAGGTAGAGGTGCCCTGCTTTGGACACTAGGGAGTGTTACCAAGTGTTGAGAGATTAAATAGAGTAACAACAACCAAAGGAATTTTACTTAACAGACAGTAAACCCCACAATAAAATGCAAAAAAAGAACAAACTGTGCTCCTCTGGGCTGGCTACTGGGCTGGTGGAGCAAGGGAAGGAAGGGAGACTGGCCCATGGATGGTGCTAGTCGCACTCTCGAGCTCCTGGAAAATAAAAAGAATGAAAGGAAACCGCAGAGGGCCCAAAGAGAAGAGATACCATTGCTAGGGAGCTGTGTGCACTGCATTGTCTCCACTGTGGATCCAGCCACGCCGCTGCTCATGGCTGAGGGAGAGAGACGAAGGAGCAAGAAAGCAGAGCCCAGGTGGAGCTAAGATGACAGCTGAGCAGCAAAGGAGGCAGGACTTCCGTGCCTCTACTTTTATAAAGTTCCCGTTCTCACATTTTCTCAGGGCACTCTTCCGGGGAAGGTCGCCTCTTCACTGGATGATGGCGCTAGGCGCTGCCTCCTCTCCAAGACTTCACCATGAGGCAACATGGTGGCGTTCGTGCCAAAATGTCTCATGGCTGCAGCCTGCCAGGAGGAGGGGTCACCACCACCGTGCGAGTGCCATGGGGCACCAGTCGCCGGTGCATCGCCAGCGTTGGGGGCACCCATTGCCACCACTCCTCCCTGCTCCACCAGCCGTGCAAGCGGAAGCTAGTCGGCACACGCCACAGCTCCCAGTGCAAGGAAAGCCCACTGCCGGGGGCTGCCAGTGTGCGTGGCACTGGCAGGAATTGACACCACACTGCTGGAAGCCAGTGTGCACACAGGGGCAGGTAAACTGGTGGGAACCACCATGTGCCCCAGTGCTGCCCCATCACCCAGGCTCCAGGTTGGGCGGTGCAGGGTTTGCCTAGCTGCTTGGCAGCCATCGCCATCACCATCCACAGCACAAGCCAGGTGGGAGAAGCTGGCGGCCACACCTGTGGCTGCAGCTGCCACCACCTCGGACAGACCAGGAACCGCTGGTAGCAGCCCGAGCGGCAGCAGTGGTGCCCCTCTTGCATGGCCATAGGGGACCAGGCGAGGCAGCTCCACGCCTGCCCAGCACGCTTCACAGAGCCCTGGCCGAGCCACGCTCGTGCACCCCACAGAGCCATGGGTGACAGGCACTGATGGGCAGACCTGCCAGCGTGCTGATAACCACTGGGATCCATCCCCTTTGTTTTCTTACAAAAAAAAAAAAAAAAAAAAAGCTTTGAAAAACAACCCCTCTCCCTCCCCCCTAGCAAACCCCTTGAAAATCAACTGCCCTCCCTTCCCCCTTGGAAAACCCCTTGTTTCTCAACCCACAACAAGAGGTTACAGCATCCCAGAACGGTCAGAGAGAAGACTGCTACTACCAGAATAGTTGGTTTATCTTATAGATGGCTCCTTTCCCATTACCAAGGAAAGTACATATTAATTAGCAAACCAAAATGTGGATGAATTCTCCCATCAGGATCTTTAGTCTTTTTCTGCTTTAGCATTCACAGTCCAAAGAAACAAAGAGAGGAAGATAAGAAGGATGAGGGGACCCAGTCAGAATGACAGATTATTGGGACAGTCTAGGCTAAAATTCAGGTCTCTAGTAGTCTTCACTGCTTCTTAGTAATGCAGTGCTGACCTTAGTTATACTTATTAACTGTAAAGCCTGAAGCCTGCCATAGAGGTATGCTACTAGTAAGGAATTGCAATGTATGTACATAATTGTTTCCTTCGGAAATGGTGTTAATGACCATTGACCATTGATTTCTAAACAATTCCCGATTTATGAGGGGAGTTTTTGCAACATCAAGCCCAAGGTTTCTTAATTAAACTTGATTTGTTCTTCAAAAGATACTTACAGGCCTCATCATGAAGAAGTGGGAGTTGAGGGTGATTATAAGATGATAATATCATCATCTTGGAAGAAAAGGCCTGGGGTTAGTCAATATTCTCACTGTAAAAGTGACCAGGTCAGTAGTTATCCTCTCTACTGTGCTCCAAATTTGAAGTGATGAGGAAGGTGCGCAGCATATTTTTCAAGAATATCATGACAGTAACAACTTACAGAGTACTGGGCATGTTTCATGAATATCTTGATCTAGAATTTAATTAGTATTTTCCCTAGATAGAAACACAATAATCCTTCTAATTGTGCTGTTCAATATTAATTAGTCCCTAATTTTTAACTTAAACAGTGCTTGGGAGCAATGCAATTTCCTTTTTTTTTTTTTTTTTAGAATAACTGCAACATGTCATTTTTCAAAATGTAAACTTCAAGCTTCATGTATTTTCAGAACCATAATTAGAGTGGTTTCATTTGTGAAACACTAAAGGGTTTGAAAGCTCCAAGTATTTAATTTATCAAAATCACCCTGAGAAGTTCATCTTCACCTGTATTGTATATTTTACTTTACTTTATTTTATTCAAACCTACTAGGGAATTCTTAGCAAACCCTGCTAGGGTTTGACTTCTGCAATCAATTTAAATGTCTTCAGAGTGACCAATTTAATGAAACACATATAAGAAATTTGAACTGATATATCTTCAGTGACAATGAGTCATCAGGACCATTACTGCATCGAATAAGGATATCTAAAATTTGTCACCAATTCTGTATATCTATAACTCAGAAATAGCATAACGGAAATCTACAGTGCCAGCAGTAACAGTCAGCTCAACAGATTCTGAGTCTAACATGGATTCAGAATTTCATTTTAACTATTTATGACTTAATATTTTTTTATTAAAGTTGGAAAGCCTTATTGTACTGAGCAGTTCCATATTGTCTCACTGTAAATATTTCCAATAGAGTCCACCTGAACTACCCTCATTAATTTCCTTCACAACCAGTGAGGAAATACAAGCATTGGTAGCTGATTCAGATGGATGTCTAAAAAAGATGAACTCCACACTCTGTAGCTCCCAGTTTCTTCCCAACATTTATAGAAGGATCTTAGGGAACTCAATCAGATGTAGACATCCACATTACAGATGGCTCACTTTAGGTAAAATAAGTTACTTTTTTTTTTTTTCAAAAGAAACCAGATTAGCTGTTTTCTCTGCCTACTGGATGACTATTTCTCCTGTAAATTATAGCTTTTGTGGATAACAAAGAAGAGTAAATGACACTAGAGGGTGGGGATCAGCTGTTATCTTTACAAAGGTGTCATGTAGCTGCAGAAATTCAGTGTCATCTGCAATTTACAAACTGAGGTCCAAGAAAGGTTCACACCACAGTGAAATAACTCCAGGACTGTTGTTACCTTGATACTTATGAAATATTTAAGTAAAATTAACATAAATGTTAAATAAACCTTCCTGATTCTTAAAAATGATAGCCACTAGTATCAGAACTTTCAGGTTTGGAAGACTGGAAAACTTGGTGTTCAGCTGTGCATGTCTAGTGCAAGGTGACTTCATTATGGTATCAGATAGGACACAACTGAGGAATAACTTCTTCTGAGTTTAGATGAACACGAGTAGGAACAGAATGTTATTGGTGCACTCCTACTGTAAGCAAAACAACTTTAACATATTAGCTTCAGATGTAATTCCTTTTTAAATTACTTTTGACATCTAAAAGGAAGATGTCAAAGGAAGATATCCATCTGTGGAAGGATATTTTACAGAAAAGTGTGAAGAAGGGGCAACATAAAGGACACTGAAAGCAAATAGGAAGAAAAAGTATGCCAAGTCAGTTTTGTATTGGAGGTGAAGCATTGTGAACAATTGTGTTGTGCAAAATAGACAATCAAAGGGATTAGGAAATATAAGGGAACCAGCTGTTAGCTTCAACCATGGTGTTATGGCATGGAAGGACCATTCAATAAGATGATAAGAATGGAAGGCTGGAATTCTTTAATACAATACTTTAATGAAGTATGCATTAATGATAATGCAGATAATGTTGGAGCTCTACAAAGCTCAGCTACCTCCTACCTCCCACTTTTAATACTCTATTCTAAAATTCAGATCCTTGGGGAAGCTGCACTTTTTCCAACTAAAGCTGGAAGTGTCTACAACCTCTAGGGACATAATCTGATTTTTTGCTGTGAAAACCCCATGTGCTATCTGAAGCTTCATGATTTGAAGAAGGACATCCTCAGAACCTCATAAAATAGGGATTTCCCTGCCTGATCTCTGGGAAACTCAATAAGCGTTCCCTGTAAGTCTCTCAAGGTCACAATCTGGTGGTCATTCTCAGCGCACAGTTAAGTCTCAGTTAATGTAATCTTAGAGTGGCTTTAGTGACTCATATTCTCCTTTGCACTAAATACCTGATGTAAATTGGATCTACAAAGTGAATTCAAATTTCCCTCTCCCTAATTCAGTGACCTAAACTAAACTGTGACCCAGAGAGCCATCTCTTCTCTCCTGTATCTCCTTTCCCTTCTTCCCTCCTTCCATTGGACAAGTGACTTTTAATTACCTTCCATTCCAACATGTGTGTGGAATAACTGTGCTAAGACCCTTTTAAGCCTTCTCCTGAGTGTACTTTATGAGAGGTGGTAAAGGCAAGTCCTCTCAGAGAGGTGGAAGTGCTCTCTGAGCACTGGATGTGTGAGAAGCATCAAAGCTACTAGGGAACTGGATGCTTTTCATGAGTAGTTTAGTGGAGCACCGAGTAGCCTGGTTTGTCTTTTTTGCTTTTGAAGGACAGTGTTTATCTGGGCAATCCATATGTTTGGCCTTCCAAGGACAAACAGATCACTGGGGACATGAACAGTCTGTGTGCTTACAGCCTTTTCTAATGGATTGTGGGGGAGTGATCTGGCAGTTTTGCCACTTTCAATATTCTCTGTTCTTTAGGTCACTGGCACAAAAAGCCTTCTTGATGTCAACACAGAGCAAAGTTCCCTGTGATCAGCTCCCTGTTTGCCTTGAATTCACCTATGGCTGAAGCCTGTTTAGAACTAGAAGAAACTCCAGTACAGCAGGACAGTGAACTCTGGAGCATAAGTTTGTAACAAACCTTCTCCCATTCAGAAAGAATGAGTTTGTCCACATGAAATCCTTTTCCTGTCAGGTTTCTAGGCACCCTAAATGCTAGATCACCAAAATTCTTGATCAGCAGGGAGAAAACTATTGATTCTATTTTTATTGAGCAAACAAACACTATCTTCCTTACAAACATCTACAACATCTGGCTTGGCTTCCCACGTTGCATAACTCTGCACTGCTGACTAATTTGAGTTTCACTAATGCATGAGAAATCAAGGTATGACCCACCTTTTCCCTTAGGAGTGTCTCCAAGTGGTTAACCTTTCCACTATCAGGTCTTTCACTGCTTGTGTTCTGTTTGAGAAAGCAGTTAAGCAAGTGCAGCTCTTTCAGTACTGCCTCACAGCAGTATATTTTACGCAGTTTTCACATAATTTTGTTGGCTCTTCCCTTTACCCTTCATACATTTTCTTTAAATATGGGGGTTTTTTTTAAAGTCTGGACACCAAAGGTATTCTGCTAAAACCTTTCCAAACGCCACTTCTCATGCATCAAATTTTCTTCTTTTTTTTTTTGCTAATCTGTGAACTTCTCCTTCCTATCATGCTACAATTTAAAACTTGTACTGTCAAATACTGAATCCAGTCAAATATTGGATTCTATTGTATAAATATAGTTCAGAAACTTTCTTTCTCTTCCTTGCAGCAGAAATTTCTTCTATAAGAACCAGCCGAAGTATTTATAGCAAATAATTTATTTCATTAGTTTCATTCTACTTCGGTTTCCTGAGTATTTTTTCACAACTTTGGGAACTGTTTGTTGCATATTCTATACATGAATGTTTCAATCCATTTGCTGTACACAGTCTACTTGTGCCAACTGTGTCTCTGGCCATTCAGTTCTCTTGTTTCATCTAGCTAGCATTTTTAAATGAAAAATAGACCTTGTCATGGCACTGCATACTGAATTAGACAGACCTCTGCTATGTTATGGTTTACTAATTCTCCTATTTGTGTGTGTTTATCTCCTGGAAAAAGAAGAAAAATCAGAAATAAAACTTGTGATATTGAGTTGTTCCAATGAATCTACCACAGTTAGGAAAAAAAATGCTGATACATCCCAAATTTTCAATATCTGAACAGAACATTTCCTTCTGTTCTTTACAGCATGACAATTTGTCACTTCACATTTTCAGTAAATGAAAATTAACTATATTTTAAAGGAAATCAATAATTATGGAAATTTTGAGGATTTTTATTCTTTTAAGGCAGGCATAAGCCACACACCTTCAACTTCATTCAAGAGACATGGCTCGTTTCTGAAGTCTTGCTGCTTCCTGTGTATAGCCAAAACTATTACACATAGTAGATGAGAAACAATCCTAAGCATGGCTACATTATCTTAATGTAATAGTAAACTTGATATCCTATGGAGAGAAAAAATATTCCTGAGAACTTTGATAGAAAAAAAGGACAGTATCAAACTGTAATAATTTTCAATATTTTTCTGAAAGAGGAAATAAATAAATTGAATGAATATTTATTTGTTGAAGCATTTTCCAATTCTAGTGTCTTTATTTATATTAGGGAAAATCTTAAGGTCACTTCCACAGGTGTAAGCCTTTTTTATAGCTAAAATCCTGCTTTCAAATTATTGTGATCAATACCTTGACTTATCTCCTGCTCTCTGGCCTTGGGCAGATCAGCTAAGCTCTGTAGCTCACACTCTTTTTGTAGAGAGGGAATTTAACAATTTCTGTCTTATACTCTATTTCTTTCTTGTTATCTTACCTTATTCGTTTCTATGAGAAGGAAAGCCCAGATTTATCTTACTTTTCTTTCAGCTATTCAGATGTCTGCACTATTTAGGTATAGCTAAGGCAGAGAACCACTTCCAGAGGGCAAGTGGCTGACAAATATCTGAAGCACCCTACATTGTGTCCCATTGTTTATAGGAGAAGCATCAAGTGACTTTGGTCCTAAATTAGACTTCTCAGTTAAGTGTCTTAAGTTAGGTCAGCTAAATCCAGGCTGGACTTTCATTATTAAACAGTACTTATCACAGAGGCTCCTGATCTCCACAGGAGCTGCAAGAGAAATATGAATACTGATAAAATAGTAATACTGCTTGTATCCAGCAAATGACAAAGCTGGTTACAAAAGTGTGTAGAGGTTTTCCACTTTTTTAATAGCATCTGAACAAAGACAATAGTACAGACTCTTTTGCTATCAGGACCTAATATTTAAAAGTACATCAAAGTTATTTAAGCAAAGACTAAAATGTCAATTTGACTGGAATCTAAGTCAAATAGACTCAGCCAAAAGGTTACTGTCCATTTGTGTTTCTAAAATGCTCTGTTCTTGGAACAGGAAAGGAAAATAATTGGGAAGGCTTCATCAGGTGACAGCAGTTGATCAACCCTTTCCTGCTTGTTTTAGGATTATAAATCTTATCTTTTACAGATGAGGCTTTCAAAGTTCAAGGGATAGCTCTTCAAAATTCTGTGAAGTCAGGCCACCTTATCACCACTCTCCTGTTTGAGCCACTCTTACATGGTTTACTGTGAAGGCTGAACATGCAGGTTCAGAGCCCTTGATTTATTTCTCTGTCCCTGCCTCCCCTGGGCTTTCAGGACTATACAATAAAAGAGGATGATGGCAGACCTGTTTTCCAGCAAATGTACTTTTGAGAGTGCCCCTGTTAGTAAAATGTTCTCCTGCAAATATTTACTCCACTTTTGACTGAACCCTAAAAACAAAGGTTCCAACTGTGCAGGCAGAACTGGCCAGATGCCACCCTGTGTTATCAGCATGTGTGTATTTCTGGGAGAAAGAACATTGCAATGCTTTACCTCAGATTTCTGGCAAAGTGAGCACACCCTTACTTCAAAAGGGGCTTGAAAACTCAGTTTCTCTACTTGTCTTAAGTGAAATGTGATTTTCCTTTTTGTTTACTTGAG
>VYZS01058163.1:5275-20857 GCA_013400695.1 Neodrepanis coruscans | reverse complement strand
AAATCCCTCCCATCCCACCTGTCTAGACAAGGCCTGCAGAGCACAAATGCAGTCTGTCCTGCACAAATTTACTGTCCCGTTCCTTCCCATACACACATCAACTTGCACCTAAGTTCTCTGCCATAATGGCCAGGCCATTTCCCCTCGCTGTGTGTCAATATATGAAGGCACTCATGATGCATCTAGGTAGAAGAAAAGAAACAGTATAATTAAATTGGAGTTGTCCTGATGATGGTTCAGCCCCATCTTTATCATAAAATGATCTATTGGCCATGAGTAAGTATCATTGGGTCTCAGAGTCTAATAAAGGAATAACAAAAGTCTTCTTAAACTTTTTCCAACTTTTCTGTTCATGTTTTAAGTTTTGGGGGTTAATAATTGTCTTGTGTCTCAGAAATNTCTCTTTTCAAAGTCATACTTCCTTCCAGGATTCTGAGAGTTGTTTCTCAATAATTTGTAATAATAGCAGTTAGTGGACAGACACCAAGGGGAAATGGCTTAAAGGTGCCACGCAAAGGGCACTGCATGTATGCAGCAACTTAGATGAGGTAGCCATTTATGGGAGCATCCTGACTTTTAGGGTGAATCACAGAATATCCCAAGTTAGAAGAGACCCACAAGGATCATCAAGTTCAACTTCTGACCCTGCACAGGACAATCCCAAGAAGCACATCATCTGCCTCAGAGCATTGTCCAGAAGCTTCTTGAACTCTGTCAGGGTTGGTGCTGTAACCACTTCCCTGGAGTGCTTGTTATAGTGCTCAACCACCCTTTGGGTGAAGAACCTTTCCTATTATCCAACCTAAACCTTCCCTGACACAGCTTCCTGACATTCTCTCAGGTCACTGGAGAGGAAATCAGTGCCTACCCTTCTGCTTCCCATCATGAGGAAGCCGTAGACCACAATGAGGTCTCCTTTCAGTCTTCTCTTGGAGGATCTAAATTGCATTAGAGTGAACCCTGATTGGTTTTCTATCCTTAGAGTCACATTATCTGGCCAAGTTTGACTACACCAAGACCATGCTGTGCTTAAGAAGGGACCTGGGATGAGGTAGAAATTTGCCATTCCTGAGATTCATAACATGGAAAGTTTTTCTGAGAACTGTGATGAAGCTTTCTCGAGATGTTCGAGAATAGCTGGTCCCAACCTAAAGAGCCACTGTCAACGGGTTCTCCATTTCTAAGGCAACTCCAGAGCTCTGGATGAGGGTGACTATGAAAGTTCACTTGTGTGTCAGCAATGCAAACAGTAAATGTATTGGGGGTCCATTCTAAGGGGCTGCAAGTTACACCTAATACCAATCGTAGTCATTATGTCACAACAGGCTTGTGTCAGCTGCAAAACAGTATCAGAGTTGGTCCTGATGTAACTCGTACTGACAAGGAAACCCCAGTGATATCTCCTGCAAGTTTCTTTGCCACAGTCCAAATGTACAGATGACAACCTGGGGGTTGGGCAGGGCATACTAGATTTGTCCCACCCCATTGAGATCACATAACTGAAACACTCCCTTTAAGCACCTAGACTTACTTTATTTGGGGGTAGGTACTTAACAATCCCAGAATACACTATGTGAAGACAGTTCAGGGCAATTGCACCCCTTGGAAATGTCAGACTGTCTCCACTGACTATAGAGGACCTACAAGCCAACTGAGGTTCAGTCTGGGCTGCTGCTTGATATCACTGAAAGCAGGGCTGGAAAGTCACTTAGGACATACTTCCCACAAAGGAGACTCTACATACATTTCTTTATAGCCTTGACTATTTCATAGCATCTTAACCCCAGCAGACATAGGACTGTACCAAGACTGAAATATTGAAGAAAAAAAATTGATTTGAAACTGTCAGCATTTCAACAGAGTTTCTGTCTGTCTGATGGGAAGGAGTTCTACAATAGCAACTCTGTATTGCACATATTCATATGTGCAATATTCATATTCATCACATGAAATTCCACAATTTCAACAAGTGATTTGACATAACAGTAACACAGCCCTCAAACATTGTTTTTGACAAGGTAATACCTCCCATTTGGAAGAGAAAAGCCTCAGATCCTTTGTGGTACTTATTGGAGATTAATGTTTAAGAATTTTTGTAGCAGTGGGAGATCAATATCCCATGGTAATGCTTTTCTTGATCAGCCCAATCTCTTTAAGTGTGTATATTTGATAATCTTTTTTGATTTGAGTTCGTTGCTAAAAGCCCATGGCTGTGTAGCGAACACCTTACAATTATTCAGCACCTTTCATCTGGAAGCCTTAGGGCTGTGCACATATTAATAGGTATATTAATAATTAATAGTGTTAATAGTAATGCCTCTTCCTTTATCACTGTGGGAATTGAGATTCTTAAAGGCTACTGGGTTTTTAAATGAGGATGTCTAAAGTTGGAGCCTGTTTAGATGAAGGGAATTGGTGTTGCCATAATTACTGCATAATTGCAGTGCTGGAGACACTCACTGAAGACAGACAGCTCCAGTACTAACAAGGGAATTGTATTACTGGACTGTTATCACTAATGTCAAAAACTCACAGGTTTCTGCCCACTTTTCCCAACCAAGTATGGACCAAAATACTTTAACTTTCAGAGATTAAGATAATTCACACACTCCAGTGAAGCTGATTAGGCAGAATAAATTCCAGTCATAAACCTAACTTAAGGCTAAGCAAGGACAGTATTGAAATGGTTGCTAATGATAGTAAGACAGTAATTACTGACACAGCTGTCCTTGGATCAGTGAGGATCCACTGCAGTGGTGACTTCTGGCTACCTCCCTGCATATCTGCTAGAAGTTGGAGTTCCAGCACAGGGACCTGAGAAAGAGGAGGATGGTGGACTTTTATTGTTCCAAGGATAAAAGCCTGTAGCCACCTGTGAGGAAATCTTAGCAACAAAGCATTAAGCATGCATCTAAACACCCTTTGAATAGATTGTCATGAATGGAAGTGTAATTTGAAGGTGAGGGGGAGAGGAAGAGGTTCCAAGTACAAAAGACTGACAAAGGCAGTGCAGAAAAACCCTCAAATAAGCAACCCAGGCTAGTCTCTTCAGTAGAGGGTGTTGGTGAGAAAGAAGGTCCTCCTGGTCATACTGCTTGATGTTTTCACAACACTAAGAGAATGTGAAGGGTTCTTGAAATGCTATGTATTATTATTCCCACACACTCATTATTGTATCTGACACCAGTTCAAACAGACATCATAGCACATCTTTATGCTGTCTCTCCCTTTAAGAATTTCTCTATGCATTCCCCATAATCTTCCCCTTCCCAAGCAGTACTGTGGTGTGTGGCTAAGCAGCACATGATTGAAATAGGCTAAAGAAAGTAATTAACAGAGACCACATCAGAGTTGTTGCAAAACATGCAATGTCTTTATTCAGCATCACATTGGCTAATTCCTAATGAAAGGGCACTGCACAGCAGAGTGCAGGACCTCAGTGGTCAGAAATAGTTCCACTTAAATGTTATTTACCTATAAAGAGCTCAGTTCTAATTAGGAGTGTGGGAGCCAGCAAGGGTGAAATCAAATCCTTGCCCCAACTATATTCTCCAGGCTGGTGCCCCCAAAAAATCTTTTAATAGACACACAAATGCTCTATTGTATTTGGTTTGTATGTTTTTCTGCTCTCTAAACTTCCTCATTTTGCCTGGGAACTGGAAGTAGGAGTGAATGAAAGTTCATTACAAAATTTGCCTCTGTGGTATTTGCAGAAACCTTGTGCACACACAGAAAAAAAAAAAAAAATTGCCTGATCTCAGAGATGCTGTAGAGCACTGAGAGCTAAACAAACTTTGATTCCTTGTGGTAGGCTGAAGGCTGTAGAAGCTAAAAACTCCTTTGTTTTGCATTAGATATTTGCAGTCTATTTATGATACTAACAAGAATCCTGAATCTCACCATTACAATGTTTTCATAAATATTTATTTCCCCAGCATGCCAGTAAATGAGAGACAAACAGGGAGCAAAGACTCATAAAAATCTTAAAGTACTTATAAGATGCAGACAACCTTAAAGGCACCCTGATGCTCTTGAAAATTAGGTTTAGCTGGCTAAAGGCTTTGACTCACAAGAGCAGCATATTTACATGAGGACAAGTAAAGGATTATAATATATGACTACCCCCTTTCTCCTCTCCTGGACATGCACACTCCCACCACTGAAACAGACAACTCTGGGCCACACATTCCAGCTCATGTTAATATGCTTATGTTCCAAAGACAGTCACCCTTCAAGGAAGTATTTGGGCATGGTAGATATCTCAGGATATATAGGAAGAGATGGAGAGTTGGAGAAGAGCCACATTCTTAGAGGGTACCAGGGTGGAAAGGTTAAAAGTACCTTCATCCCACTACTGGCTTTGGTCAGTTTGGCACTAATGCCTGCCTGTATCATATTTCTGGCTGCATTGAGCCCTCTATTTATAAGACAGACCTTCAGGGTCTAAGCATGTGATTTCTCTGGTGAATGAGCTAGTCAAAATAGATCCCACCTGCTACTACAGGATTTATCCTATGGAGGTGAATCCTGAGATTAGAAGAAGGTGATGAGAGTCATCTGCCAACTGGCTGTAATCCCCAGGGTGAGAATCCTTGGGCCAGACAAAAGCAGAGTGCTCTTCCAATCTGTCAGGAAATTTGGCAAGATGATGACAGGAATAATGAAAAAATGTACCAATTTGTACTTGCACTTCAGACTTATACCTCTGAGCATGTTTGTCAAAAGGCTCATGAACTTGTGTTGGAAGAACATTTTCTGTCCTGTAATCTGATAATTTCCCTTTTATAAGCGTATTCATTGTGTTTCCCTTTTCATACAAGAGACAGGAGAGTGTGAAACCTGACAGTTCTCCTTTCTAGGATGTTGCGTGAACTTTCTCTTCAGTTAGTTATGAACCAGGCTGATTCACCCCTAGGTTTCACTTTGAGTCTGAAGTTCAAACAGTCCCAGAATCTCAACACAAATCTCAGTCATTTACAAACGAAAGTGTAAACTGGTGTCAGTTAACCAGTATTTTGTCATTGCAGTGACATTCACGAGTGTCTGGGAGTATGTGCATGCCTGGCCATACCTGTCCCAAATGCTCTGTATGCACTGAGGAGTATACCATCTTCTAACTCCCTCAGGTCCGTAATGATCATCCAGTCCAAATTGGCTACATGAAACCCCTCAAGTTGCAAACTGCAACAGTACTGCCTAACTTTGTAAAGATCTGCCAGAATTAGGTGTTGACCACCCAAATTCTTCCTACATTCTTAAAAAATGCCATAAAGGGAGATGAGTTGTTGGTCTGAGAATTAGAGCCACCTCCGTAATTTCATAATCAGGTAGGGAGAGATAGGTTGTGGCCTGATCTTCCTCTACCTCTGTCTCTTTTGCAAAGCTGGATACAGAGCTGCCCAACCTCAAGGAACTCCTGAAAGATAATATTACACATACAAAAGCATGCCAAAAAGAGTCAATATCCATTTTTAGTTTTTCTTTTCTGTCAGTCTAAGTACAGATTGACTTCAGATGTTTCTCAGTTTCTCAGGTAGCAACTTAGCATATTTTCTTTTATCCATGCCTCCAAAAGAGCCATCCCTGGAGCAGAGTCCCAAACCATAAGGAATTGTATCAATTTTCCCATACTTACCAGTTCACAGCAAAGTAAGTTTTCATTAATTGCAGCAATGAAACTTGAATGCAGCAATTTCAGCTGCAAATGTTCTGACCAGGAAGGGCTCTAGACAGCCTGAGGATGAACATCAGGCAGACCTGCACCACAGCTTTCAGAGGAGTATTTCCACCACCACCACCACCGGAATCTATCTGCTGCATAACCAGGTGAGGAGCCCCGACACTACAATATCACCATCTCCTGACTTACACTAACACTGCATGGAATCTCCATGGCACTTACCCTGAAATAAAAAAAAATAAATACTTCAAAATTTCCGGATTTGATTATTTAAATAAAATTAAGTATGGGAACTTTTTTTTTCTTTTTTCTTTTTTCTTTTTTCTTTTTTCTTTTTTCTTTTTTCTTTTTTCTTTTTTCTTTTTTCTTTTTTCTTTTTTCTTTTTTCTTTTCTTTTTTCTTTTTTTAAAATTCTTTTTCCTCTTTTTCTTTTGCATTCTGAAATAGTGTGCATCTGATTACCAACTGGTTTTGGTTTGTTTGTTTTTTTCCCAAAGATTCCATTTACTCCTACACTGTAGGCAGATAAGTGGAAATGTCTCAGCAATGTATGAGAAAGAAAGACTTTAAGAACCTGCAGATTGTAAGCCAGAGAGAGAGAGAGGTTTGAGTCACACATGGAAAATCTCTGCCAAATTTCTCTCATCTGTAAAACATATATTTACTGAGGACAGGAGAAATGTATAGTTAGTCTGATGAAGCCATGGATGCCTCTCTGTGGATTCCTGTGGGCTTTTGAATATATAGCTATAAACCCTTATGATCCTGCACTTATGACTTTCATTTTAATTTCACTACAAAGTTATAGATATTTAAAAGTTGTTACTTCTAAGTGAGCACAACAACACTTCTTACACAGATTTTATCATACTGAGAGTGTTGTCAAAAGCTGCAGGAATACTGACATTTTTCTTATCTTTTAATTATTATCCATTACTTTTTAATATGCCATAGAAAGAGATTATCTTGTAAGAGTATGCAACAATGAAATTGAACATTTTTTTCTCCCAAGTATTTTTTCTTTCATGGCTAGCAACGCTAAGGTCGTCTGCTCATTTGTTTTTCTCTCTGAAAATTAGTTACTCTGAACAATTTTTTTCTCCCCATACCTTGTCATGAATAGGAAAAAAAACAAACTTGATAAAAAGAATCCTCTGTATCACTACAGAGTCACCGTAGAAGGCACACCATTTGTCCTGATGTAACAGCCATGAAGCTAGCGAAACCCACCTTCTTTAAAGCCAAAGGGAAAGAAAATAACTTTGAAGCACAGGAAGACATGAACATTCAGTGTTTCCTTCCTACTCTGTGGCTTTCAGTGATGCATTCCCAATGATTTCTAAGGAATTATCTCTGGCTTTTTCAGCTTCTTCATTGATTTTTTTCCCCCCCATCCCATTTGTACTATGAAAACTAAGTCTTGTCATGAACTTTCTATAAAATGTATAGGAGAAGAGTGGATTATGACAAAGCCTTTTACTGTCTTAGTCTTCAGAGCTTCTGCTTCTCCAAACAACCGGGAGATGATTCAACCATCAGCGAGCAGTAAGTCGTTCAGGGAAACTTAGTCTCTTTGGCCCTTAGTAATTAGATTCCTTCTGTTTTGGCCTTCTACACATGCTCTTTGCTCTTCTGGTATAGGTGGTATGTCTGAGAAGTATGAAACTGTGTGCTCTGTGACAGGTTTGCACTGCCAGGGCCTTTGGGTTGGTAGTTCTGTACTGAATCCCCACAGGTGTTACACACAACATTTTTGTTATAGGTTCATTTAAAGCCGTTTTTTTTTCCGGCCGGGGGTGGGGA
Organism: Neodrepanis coruscans; assembly: GCA_013400695.1. Taxonomy (NCBI): domain Eukaryota; kingdom Metazoa; phylum Chordata; class Aves; order Passeriformes; family Philepittidae; genus Neodrepanis; species Neodrepanis coruscans. The sequence continues at coordinate 13,374 of VYZS01058163.1, read as the reverse complement.
CGACCGAGCGCGGGGACGGTCGGCCGGCACGGGTCCGGCGGATCACCACCTCCGCCGCCCCTCCATCTCCCGGGCGCGGTCCACCCGGGGGATTCAACCCGGCGAGTTGTGGTCGGGCGGCGCGAGTTCGGCGAGCCTCCCGCCTCTGCCTCCCTCCGTCCCCGGGCGTCCACTTACCGAGGGCGAACAGGGCCGGAGCGCGGGGCAGTGCAGAGAGAAGCCGCTGGGCGCCGGTTCTTGGGGCTCATCCCCGGGCCAGCGCTTGTGCGAGGGCGCTCCCTCTGCCCTTCTCCACGGGCCAAAGGGAGCGGCGCCGGGGGAGGCCCTGCACGGAGCTGGTACCGGAGCTCGGCCCGGCACCGCTCGGCGTGGCCGGTGGGAGTGGTGCAGACCACGAGTCAAAGCGGCAAGCGTGCGGACCGACCGCGTGGCCGGTGCGGGGCCGGTGGTGGGGCTGTGCCAGCAGCCCGCACTGGTGCTGAGGCTGTGCCGTTGGTGCATGGTGACAGCCCGGTGGTGGCACCAGCCTGCCGGCGGCAGCCACGTGGTGGCCATGGCGGCCGCCATTAGCGGAAGTGCCAGCATTTCCGGACGGCCGCGGTGCTTCCCGTGGGCCACTGCGTGCACGGGGCGGGCCCCAGGGTGGCTGACCAATGAGAAAAGGGCCAGCCCCGGGGACCCATCTGCGCAGGTGCAGGATCGGGACCTCCCTATAAAAGCGGAGGACAGCCGGCCATCTCTCTCTCTTCGACTCTGGATACAGCTGTGACCACATCGCTCCTCATCTTCAGGTCGTGTCTAGCGGCCACGTGGAAAACGGGTCAGTGATTCAGCCGCAGCAGTCTGGTGGGTATTTCCTGGGAGAGGGAGCCGTTTTCCTGATCACATTTTTTTCATGATTAGGTTTTTTCTTTCTTTCTTTTTTTCTTTCTCTTTTGGAGGGGTGGACTTCCTCTTTCTCGGAATTGCATTCTTCCTCGTGAATTTCTGGGAGGCGGATTTCCTCCTCGGGAGGGGGATTGTTTCTTCTTTTTTTCTTTTTTTTTCCCTTTGTGGCTTTTTTTTTATCTCTTTCTTTTCCCGGGGAGGCAGGTGGCCTGGTGATTATCTGCCGCTATTCTCCGGGGTCCAAAGACCACATCTCTTCTCCCAGCACTGAAATCCCTTCCCTGGGGGCCTAGAGGGAGGGGGGAGGGGGCGCTCGCGGTTTCTAACTTTCTTGATTGTTTTTCTTCAGTAAACAGCCGAGCAGAAGCTCATGCTGCTGGAGAGCTCTCAGATCGGCCGTGTGCTTCCTCTAATTACCCCGGCGTCTCTCCGGGAGCCCAGAGAGAGACAAGCACTATTTCCAGAGCATCCTCATCCCAACATGGGCCCTGGGAAACTTAATTTGTCTGTCTTGTTGCACTTTATTTGTCGGGTTTTGTGTGTGTGCGAAATAAACTGTGGTATTTGTGTGTTTTCTTCATTTTGGCATGTGTCTGTGGCTAAATTTGTGGTAAAACCACGACAATTTTGCACACTAAACATGATTTTGAAAAAAGCTGTAAGCTTATAGCATTAAATCCTGGAGACCTCAGCTGAGGATGTCCTACAAATCTAATTGCCCAACTAGTCAAGAGAAAGGGTGAAAGAAAAGAAGACAGGAAAACACATCATCTCCATTTCACAAATGCATTGCTCATATGTGAGAAATGATTAAGTAATGAGTGGCAGAGCCAAGGTCTGAATAACCCATTTGGAAGACCTGTCCAGCACTTGAAATAAAAAGCTCCAGACTTAATTTTTCCTTTTAGTTGGAATAAATCAAAGAAGCAATGGCAAATACAGGTGCAAACTCAAAACCCTATAGTAGGTCTGTTAGGAGAAGTGGGTGTAGAAGTACTTGATTTTTCAAATGCAAATTCTGTTCTGCGGCTCAGCTCAGAAAGAGATAAACATCACTGTTCTCTAGAATTAAATTTTGATAGTCCCAGAAAAGAAAACAAAAATGAGTGAAAGTGTTACACTGAGATAAAGTGAAATGAAGATGTCATGGGGCAGGATGATCCAGGGGCCCATCATATGCAGTATCAGCTTAAATCAGCATGTGTTGTGGGTGCCCAGCATCTTCAAAAATCTGGTGCCTCAGCATCTTTTCCCTGAATAGAAAGCCCTGGAATATTGCCAAACACTAAAATGTTGGGTTAGGCAAAAGAAAGTTAGTTAACTTGTTGAGTCAAGTGATTTCATGTAACTTGCTCTAGAGAGAGGCTTTTTTGTTCTGATGTGAAGCAATTACTAGTGCATAAAATGTACTCTTAGAATGTATATATTTAATTAGGAATTGGAAACTTGATAAAGCAGAAGGGACAGGGGGAAACATCTCTGCTTCCAGCGTGTGAGGGAAGATTTGAGTTTGTTGAGAAAGGAGGGAGAAAGACCAGGAAAAAAAAAAATTCAAGACAAGAGAAAAAGCATTCTGTCTCATTGATGAGGAGATATTGGTCTGTGGAACTGAAATTTCTTAGCCTCCTTTCTTCCACACTCATAAAACTTAATTGTTAAGTTAGGTAAGTGCAGATTATATGTAAAAGCACAAGTTTGTTTCTTTGGGCAGAAAGTCTCCGTCGCCTAGAAAGTTTCCTCAAGGTGGGACGGAGGCATTCCTTGTTCATCTTGAGGTATCTCTCAACTCCAGAGTCCAGGTGCTCGATCTGCAAATTTTCTGCTTCAGTGGCAGTCTGAACTATGTGGGAATACCCTCTGCGTGTTGGATTGCTGAGACAGAAAATATAGAGAAAGTGAAAATTTACCCTTTATGAGGTTTCTTGGCTTAGTTCTAAGAAACTTCATTCCAAGAACATGGCAAAAATCTAGGTCTACATAAAACTGTGGGGTTTTTAAATGTTTGGTAAAACAACCAAGGACTGAAGAAATATTTTGGTGTTTTTTGTGGGTGTTTGTGGTCTTTTTTTGGTTTGGTTTTGGTTTGGTTTTTTGGTTTTGTTTTTTTTTCCTAAAAAAGCTATTCTGTGAGGGAAAATAATAAAAGACTCAAACAAAATATCTCTTTTTTGTTCTTTAAACCCCTCACTTAGGATATTTTGAGTGGGTTTAAATATTTTAACTGCAAATAAGGCAGGGATTTAAAATCTGATATCTCATTTTGTGGATGAACACTCATAGGTATTCTGAACTAATACTTTATCACCCATCTCTATTGAAGGACTTTCAATTTTATTTCAATCTTTAAGTGTTTATTTGCAGTCATATATATTTACACTTACATTCAAGGCAGCCTGCCATAAGGGCTCTCACCTGAAAAGATCACTGATGGGTTCCAGTAGCTCATCTAGTGACTTTTTAAACATAAAAGAGTACCACTTCAGAAAGAGCAGTAAACTTCTCAGTCAGCACCTCTTCCGAGAAAAGAAGAAGCCTTTGATTCAGGTAAACTCTGAGCAGAGCAAACATGTGCTTTCTGCATTTCAGTGGGCTACCTTACCATGGACATACCAAAAGAGGATTCCTCACCACAGATGTAGTTTCGTGAACAATGCCCATGTCTTCTTGCTTCTCCATCCCACTCTGAGTCTGATTTAACAATAACAATACAAACAGTTTTGACACTTAATGAAACTGTTCCTTGACTTTTCTATTATGAGGCTTGTGCATTTTATGAAGTGGTCACCTGAAATATCTGTTGGACCTAAGAAACAACTGCCTGAAAACAACCCAGTAAATTTGAATTAACTTTGCCCATATCTATGGTGGCTGTCAGTTCCAGGGGGGTGTTTTCGTTAAACCTTCCTGGCACAGCACTTTTCCTTTCATACTTGTGAGATCAATAAGCCAGGGGCAAAAAGGAGGTGGATGAAGAACTATCTTCAGTCACAAAGACCAGTGTAACTCTCCATAGAGAATTTTTTTTTTCTTTCTCTGTCTTGGCATTGGCAAGAATTTAAGATAACTGAAAAATGGAACGTGAGAAGACTTACACAAACTGATTTTCATATTACATCTCAGACTCTTGACCAAGTTTATCATTCCATTTAATATTGCAGGATGTATTCCTGAAATAAAGAACGCATATCGAAAGAAAACATGATGGAGTCAGTTAATAATTAAACACCGGCAGTTTGAAATACACCCATAGAGGGATCTACCTGATATCACAAGTCTTACATATTTGATAATTGCACAGGCAAGCTTTGTTTAATGACTGGTGATACTTGGGGGAAAAAAATCATGTTAGGAATTGTTGTGGAAGATTTTATTTTAATAAAAGAATGTATGATCACACAAGCTCTTATATCATATCCTTTCCCACACAGGCTCCTGAATACTTCTGGCAAAAGCATTAGCTGTTTACATTTTCTTTGTTTTCACTCCAGCAGCGTCTGACTAATCCTTGAATGCAAGTGTTGACTCTATCAAATGGCTTTGGAGGGGTTTGCTATTTGTTGACAACGATTGGGAATAAGAGAAAATCACATCCTCTGAAATGTAGCATAAATAGAAGGGCATCAGAGCTCTACAGGGTCACCCCAAAGGGCTCTTCAGCCCAACATCCTGGAAAGGAGCTAAGAGGAAGAGTATAGTCTACAAAAGAGTTCAAACAGGGCAATTATGCAGAGATCCCTCCAACTTATCTGCTTCCATGGATTTTCGAACAGGCATTCTTTAAGTTAGAAATTATGTCAGTGTTTAGATCTCAGCAAGGACTACTGTTCAAAGGTGAAAGCTGGTACTAGCACTGAAGCCAACTCTCTTGGCCTGATTTTCTAGGTTTTCCTGTTCTCCAGCCACTTTGCCACTCTGTTGCAATGCTGACATTTCCAAGCCCTCATAGTGACCTCATTTGTGCTTAGTTTATCAGGGGAAAATAAAGAAAGATATTACAGAGTCTATCTACTAAATTAATATCTCCTTAGCATAACGTACCTGGACTTGTGCAAAGTATTTGAAGCTGTCTCACACAAATGCTTGTCTATAAACTGGATTTGACAGATGGATCACTTGCTGATTAAGGAATTGTCTGAATAGTTGCACTCAAAGTGTTGTGGTCAAGCTGAGAGAGGTAATGAGTGGCATTCTTCAGGGTTTGGTATTGGGAAAAGCACTGTTGAAAATCCTGGTCAGACATGGACAGTGGAATGGAGTGCACCCTCATCAAGTTTCTTGACAACACCAAGCTCTCTGGTACAGTTAATGTGCAGAGGGAATGGATATCATCCAGAGGAACTTGGACAGATATGAGAGGTGCGCCTGTACTAACCTCATGAAGCTCAGCAAAGCCAAGTGCTAGGTTCATCACCTTGGTTGAGGGAGTCCCAAGCACAGATGGAGACTGTGTGGAGAATAGAGTCAAGACTAGCCCTGCCAAGAAGGACATAGTGGTGTTGGTTGAGGAGAAGCTTGACAACACTATAGACAATGTGCATTCACATCCTGGATAGCCAAGCATGTCCTGGGCTGCGCATCAAAAGCAGCATGGCCAGCAGGTCAAGAGAGATGATTCTCTCCCTCTACTCTGCTGGAGAATCTATCTGGAGTGCTGTGTCCACCTCTGGGGCCCCAGCATAAGAATAGCATTGGACCTGTTGGAGCGAGTCTAGAGAAGGATCATGAAGATGATCAGAAGGCTGGAGCACCTCTCCTATGAAGAGAGGATGAGAGTTGGGAATTTTGGCATGGAGAAGTAAAGCCTCTGGGGCTCTGGGGAGACCTTAGAGTAGCCTTCCAGTACCTGAAGGTGTGCAAGAAAGGTTGGAGATGACAATTTTTTGCAAGGGCAGATAGTGATAGAACGAGGGGGGATGGCTTTAAGATGAAAGAGGGTAGATTTAGACTAGATNTAAGATGAAAGAGTGTAGATTTAGACTAGATAGAAGGAAGAAATTCTCCACTATGAGGGTGGCAAAGCACTGGAACCAGCTACCCAAACCAGCTGTGGATGCCCCATTCCTGCAAGTGTCAAAGCCAGGCTAGATGAGGTTTTGAGCAACTTGGTCTAGTGGAAGGTATCCCTCGCCACGTCAGGGCACTTGGAACTAAACTATCCTGATTCCATGATTCTATTATTAACATAATCCTAGGAAAAAATTAGAGTGGAAGAGGAGGAAAATCCTTGCTATTTCCAAACAACAATATAATTTGTGTTTTTTTTTTTTTGACCAAGAAGCTAAAAAGCAAAAGCATATTTTTCGTGTTTTAAAGAGTTGAATTGTTTTGGTAGAAAAACACATATAAGCTGAACTTCCTATTTGATCATGCCTTTCATGGCTTTTATGCTCCTATTTTCCTATTAACCCTGGAGAATGGAATCTTCAGTCAGGATGCCTTCAAGATCTCTGAACAAATTCACCTTGTCAGGATCTCTGCTTTGCTTCAGTAGTGCTGACTAACATTTGAGTTCTGATATCTTTATACCAACAATACTTTTCCTTGACCAAATCTCAACCATCTTCCTTGAAAGGACTCCATTTCCTAAAAAGGGCTCTAAATTTGTACCTCTGATTCTGTGGATCATTTGCACACTCACACATATGCCGAGTTGTAGGTATGTCTCCTAAATGCTCTTAGCAAGAGAGTATATGGAGACAGACTCTATGCCCTTGCAAGCATCCATTGAGCATCCAGTTTATGCCTCAGAAGATGAGACTGGAAGGTCATTCAGGTTTGAGGAATACAGGTGCTGTTAAGGAACAATCTGAACAGAGATTCAAAATACTTGCTCCTACTGAATGGCAATTTGCTATCAGACAGATCTCTGACTTCAAGCATTAAGGTAATGGATAGCAGTAGTCTGAGAAGAAAAACCTGAATTTGGGGTATTTATTAATTAGCATGTTTTACTTTTTTCTTCTTTTTATGATCTTAGAACTTAAATACATCTTTATTGTTATGAAATGGAACAATCGGAAGCAATCAAGAGAATAGTGGTTAAGGAAAACGTTTTACTCTGACACTGATCTTTGACATGACTTAGCTACTTTCTTCTTCTATAACAGTGTTCCATGGCTTTTGTTGAAATTGTGTTTTGGGAGCTAGGGTGTAGAAAGCGTTATGGAAGAACTGAGAGTATGACTAATCTCTTGAATAGAGCAGGCAAGATTCCTGGTTTCTGCTTTTGCCCTGCCTTGCTGCCATATGTAAACTTGACTTGATCCATCTGATCTTTAACTTGGTTAGGATACAAGAATTCTAATTTAATGACAAATCTTGAAATTAGAGAGAAAATACATTTGCTTTAAATGCCTTTACCTCATTGTCTCTTTTAGCTCTTTCATTATCCTGCTTCACCTTCCAGTNCCTGCCCAGAATATCTTAACTATACAGTATGGAGGTCTGATATAAAATTTATCGAAATCAATAGAGATGCCCACTGACTGTGATTTTGGCTTTAGAAGAATGCAATGTGTGTGGGTCTCTCTTTAACATCTCAGCCCACATTGCTTTGCTGTAGATACTCTTCAAGTAAAGCAGGTTAGGTCAATACTAATAACGTTCTTTGTGTCTTCTTTTGCTCTTGCTTGATGCTTTAGTGAGTAAAGTAAAAATGTACTTGGTCCAGCTTCTTGAGTGGCATTATTGCAGTGTTTTACACCACTGTCAATCCTAGCTGAGCAGAGTCCAGCTAGGGAAATGAAGCTAGCTAAAAAATGAAGACAGGATGAGTTAGTGTCAGGGGCTTTAACCATGGTTTGAGATGCTTAGAGTTCATTTTGGCAGCTTTCCTGTGCAATCTCAGGCAAATTATTTTGGAAGGGACCTGAAAGTTACTTGCTTGCTTACATTCCAGTTGAAGCAGATTTTAGGTGCCCATATCCCCCAGAGTAATATATAGATTTTTTTTAAAACTGCTGTAGTACTTCATAGTACAGAGATGCCTGCTTTTTTCCATATAGGCTTGCCAAAATGCCTCAGGTCCCATGTGCTCATGGTGTAGATGTCCACAGGTGCTTTGAAATGAAAGGGGAGTTGAATTTATTCCAAGATTCTGGAGATGCTGATAATACATAACATCAGTTAACACAAACGAACCTGCTTCTCCATGTGAGAGGACTAAGTCAACTCATTTGGACTTGGAGACAGTACAGAATAGCAGGACAGTA
>VYZS01058140.1:1476-34706 GCA_013400695.1 Neodrepanis coruscans | reverse complement strand
GTGAGATCCCACCTGGAGTGCTGTGTCCAGCTCTGGGGTTCCCAACACAGAAGATGTAAGAACAACACAGATCTGTTGTAGAAAGACCAGAGGAAGTTCTCAAAGATGATCCAAGGGCTGGAGAACCTCTCTTATCTACACTGAGATAATTTGGGTTGTTTAGCCTGCAGAAAAGTAGGCTCCAAGAATACTTTGGAGCACCTTCCAATACCTATAAGGTGCCTACAGGAGAGCTGGAGAGGGACTTTTCACAACAGCATGTAATTATAGGACAAGGGGAATGGCTTCAAACTGAGAGAGAGTACGTTTGGATTAGATATTAAAAAAATTTTTTTTACAGTGAGGGTGATGAGGATTGGAAGAGGTTATTCAGAGTAGTTGTGGATGCCCCATCTCTGAAAGTATACAAGGCCAGGTTGGATAAGGCCTTAAGACATAAGGTGACATAAGATAAGCCTTTGGACAGAAGGTGTCCCTGACTATGGCAGGAAAATTGGAACTAGATGATCTTTAAAGTCCTTTCTAATCCAAACCTTTCTATGATTCTATGATTCTATAAAGTGCTGAAGATGCAGAAAGAAAAGTTTACATTTACTATCAGGATTTTTTTTTCCTAATCATCACAGTAGTGAAGCACTGATTATGTGGAGATTTGTGAAGCCTACATTGTTAGAGGTGGTTTTACAGAAATATCCATGAGGACAGAGGGATAGAGTAGATGACCTCCTCCAGTCCCTTTCAAGTCTAGTAATTGCAATTCTATGATTTAATGAATGTTGTAAAATAATTGCTAACTTAAACTGTTTTCACATTGCACTGCAAGTCTCATAATAACTTGACACCACCTCTATATTCAAAGAGAAAACCCTACTTCAATCCAAAGGAAATCAATATTAACTACAGTTTGCTTCTATCTATAGCGGCTGCTTTCCTTTTCAATTTCACATCTGTATTACTAAAGCCTTACTAAATCATCGGTTTAAAACACTGTGCACTATATTTCCATCATTTTAAAAAATAATCAAAACCCAAGCCCCCANGATCCAAGGGCTGGAGAACCTCTCTTATCTACACTGAGATAATTTGGGTTGTTTAGCCTGCAGAAAAGTAGGCTCCAAGAATACTTTGGAGCACCTTCCAATACCTATAAGGTGCCTACAGGAGAGCTGGAGAGGGACTTTTCACAACAGCATGTAATTATAGGACAAGGGGAATGGCTTCAAACTGAGAGAGAGTACGTTTGGATTAGATATTAAAAAAATTTTTTTTACAGTGAGGGTGATGAGGATTGGAAGAGGTTATTCAGAGTAGTTGTGGATGCCCCTTCTCTGAAAGTATACAAGGCCAGGTTGGATAAGGCCTTAAGACATAAGGTGACATAAGATAAGCCTTTGGACAGAAGGTGTCCCTGACTATGGCAGGAAAATTGGAACTAGATGATCTTTAAAGTCCTTTCTAATCCAAACCTTTCTATGATTCTATGATTCTATAAAGTGCTGAAGATGCAGAAAGAAAAGTTTACATTTACTATCAGGATTTTTTTTTCCTAATCATCACAGTAGTGAAGCACTGATTATGTGGAGATTTGTGAAGCCTACATTGTTAGAGGTGGCTTTACAGAAATATCCATGAGGACAGAGGGATAGAGTAGATGACCTCCTCCAGTCCCTTTCTAGTAATTGCAATTCTATGATTTAATGAATGTTGTAAAATAATTGCTAACTTAAACTGTTTTCACATTGCACTGCAAGTCTCATAATAACTTGACACCACCTCTATATTCAAAGAGAAAACCCTACTTCAATCCAAAGGAAATCAATATTAACTACAGTTTGCTTCTATCTATAGCGGCTGCTTTCCTTTTCAATTTCACATCTGTATTACTAAANAGTAATTGCAATTCTATGATTTAATGAATGTTGTAAAATAATTGCTAACTTAAACTGTTTTCACATTGCACTGCAAGTCTCATAATAACTTGACACCACCTCTATATTCAAAGAGAAAACCCTACTTCAATCCAAAGGAAATCAATATTAACTACAGTTTGCTTCTATCTATAGCGGCTGCTTTCCTTTTCAATTTCACATCTGTATTACTAAAGCCTTACTAAATCATCAGTTTAAAACACTGTGCACTATATTTCCATCATTTTAAAAAATAATCAAAACCCAAGCCCCCACACCTTATGACTTACAACTGTTACCTTTCCTCTTTTTCACCAGGCCAGCCCTGTCAGTGTTATAGTTTCACTGCATGTGAGGCATTGAGTTAAATGCTAAACTATCTTTTTATAGGCAAGATCACCCATGCCACTTTGATCTGGGATCAAAGGCACACCTGATTGCTACAATAACAGATCAGATCCGTCTTTCAGTCCCAAATTCACCATGCAAAGGACAATAACATAATAAAAATTTCATTCAGCAGCTTTACTTTTTCTATATAACAAATTTTTAAAAAAGAGAATTCTAGAGGAAAAGATGTATGATATAAAAGAAAGCAATTACAACTCCAAGAAAGGATACTGTGGAGAATTGGGACATTCATTTGCAGAAGTATTAAATGCCTGCAGCTGAAAATCACTCCACAGCACCAAAAATCAGGCCAGTGTTATTTAACCAAGATGAGCCATTTTCCACATATCATTTATCAGAACCAATCTGTAATAACTTTATCAAAGAGTAACTAAGTGCAGAGTTTGGCCTTAAATATTTCTGTTGCGGTAATTTCTTCTGCTTCTTGTCGATAGGCTGCTTCTCCCATCGTGTATTAATGCCAACAGGAATCTGCAAGTCCCTAATTCCTAATGAAACTGAAGAATGACACGGATTAATTTGAAAGGAGACCATCTTGGAGCCTTGCCAAGAATTATTGAATTTTTCTGCTTGGCTTTGGGTTACTGTCAACATATTTTAGTTTTCCATCAGCACATTTCATGGGGTGAAGTGTACCAAGAATTGCTCAGTTCCCATCAAAACCTTCAGTGGAAAACAGCTCAAGTCTTTATGACCTTATAAGTAGAACATTCACATCAGTATGTGCTATCCCTTTAATTCATATAATGGAAGACTGATTGCAGCAAATAATTAGATAACAACAAATTTAAAATTGCTCAGAATCTGCAATCCTTTTTATTCCATATTGTGTTTCACCTATAGTGGCTATATCGCATATCCTGTGCCCTAGAGATTTTATTTTGCTTTTTACTTTTTCTTAATTATGTACCAGACAGACAAAATGCAGGCAGTATTTCCACAGAGTGTCCTTTTAAAATGAGAACTAGCTTATGAATGTAGGGTTATACAGTAATCTAAATCCTGTCTTTTTTATCAGGCTGGCTTCTAGGAACAAACTATCTTCTATTTAGGCTTTTCGTATTTCTACAGTTTCAAATAAGACAGACATAAAAAAATTGAAACAAAGGTTTGTTTACATTAACACATTAGAGCGTTATTGCTTATGTGTATAGAAAATCGAGAGTTTACCCATCTAAGGTTCATAACTATTGAATTTACTTCAAAAACATTTAGAGTTCTGATTTCCATCTGTTAAAATATACACTTGATACAAAATCCCAACAAATTTGAAGTATCACAAAGGTGAAAAACCTTGTAGCCCTTCTGGCTCGAATTCAGCCCATGACTTCATTTTGCAGGGTTTGTGAGTATATGTTTTTTTCTTTTTATTGTGTTGTTTGGGGTTTTGTTTTGTTTTGTTGTTTGATGTTTGGTTTTTTTGATGTTATTATTAGATAAACATTTGCGGTTAATGTTTGGCCTAAAAATGTTTTTTTGAAAGCCTAGTCAGCATTTGCAAGGACTAGTTTCCCCACCCTTGGGGTACCCTATTCAAGAGATAGGGTTTAGTCTGGGTTTAGTATTCAGAAGTCCCAACACCAAAAAATTGTAAAAGGGGGCTTTGATATCTGTGATATATCTGGTCACTAGAAAAAGGAGAAGGGGTAGAAACCTAGACCCAAGAGACAAGTTAGAGACAACCCTTGTTGCAGAACTTCTTGAAATATTTTTTATCATGCACTGGCTATTGCAAGATCTTTCCACAGTGAAATCACCATGTCATGTTTACATTTAAAGCTGGTACTTTTGAGGTAAATTTTCTTTTACGCACATCAAATAGGAAGCATATGCTGCATACAATATATACTGCATGTAGTAATTACATTTTATGTCATCTAGTGTTCCTGGTGAGCCAAATCCAAGAATTTTGATCAAGGATGAATTGTTTGCATTCACCTTATTTTAAGCAAAGCAAGCAGTAGGATATACATTCTAGTTCTGTAGAGGGATTTCTACCAATCCAGATATGATCTGGTGATATTCAGATTACTTTTGGCTTAACTATCATTAGGAAATCTGATGTTCCATCAGTAGCTTTTCCCTAAACATTGTTCTGACATGTGCAATACATTTTCTGCCATGCAATTCATACATCCAGTGCAAGACAAGGAATCATTTTTATACAAGCTAGTTCTAGTCTGGTGGAAGTTTCTACTACTCAATCAGGTCAGCTTGTCAGGTAAGCTTGGGTTTTTGTTTTAGAAGTTTTCCTTTCAGGCTTTTGCCAGCCCCAGATTCTCTAAAGTCAAGCCATCCACCAAAAAAAAAAATAACGTGTTTAATTTAAGTAGTATACTTTCATTATTCAGGAGGTTGTGGCAGTCTGTTCACTTTCTGTGATTTTTAAAGTGTGTTTTGGTCATACTTTCTGACTTTTCTCTTAAGGCACAAATTTAAATATTTCTGGTTTTTAATAAATGTTGGGTTGGGTTGAATTTCTTTTCCACAACTCTATGGCTTCCATAACTGAGGTTTAAGAAAACTGTCATATATCAAGAAATCCAAGATAAAATCACAAAAGTTGTTACCACTTCAACTATATGTACTGGAAGATAGGCTTGCCATATATGACCGACTTCACAGTCCTTCTAAAACCATATTCCAACTCGACTATACTTTATTTCCAAATGAATTATTTAGTATAGTCAATCACATGAAACAGCCACATTTGTTATGGCAGTAATTTGCAGTCCATCCTTGTTTTCATGAGATTTTTCCTTTACTCTTATGTTATTTCATCCACAAAACACATAATCCTACATTTTTCTATGGGCTTCTGGGTTAGCCAGCTATTAAATGTCTGTCTAAATTTTTCATTTTAGACAGTCCTGTTCTGCCTGTACAGTTCATGCTGACATTGAAATTCTGAACCTTAGATATACTTTACACATTTTGGTTTTAGTTTTTGAAGTTCTTAAAAAATTTTTTTGAGTTTTATTGATGCTTTTACAAATAGGCAGGAATTTATTTTAATTGGTACCACATTTAACAGGTGTCTACCAAAACTAAAATTAAGGACACAGAAAAGACAGAAAAACATACTGTCCTTTTCATGTGGATTTCTTCTATGTCAGATGTTCTTATATCAAATATTTTCTTTAAGATGATTCCTGGACCCATAGGAAACTGTCCTGCTCCTTGGTTTTATGAGATTTATGGAGGAGCGGTACCCATCTTACATTCTGAGGAGGGAGAAATGTGCTGCATCTTGGGTGGTAGAAAAGATCCTTCTTCCCTGGGAAGATTGTGGCTTCTAAGACCTCAGAACTGCATAGTCATGTAATGATTTAGAAGGAATTCTGATGCTATTATTATGGTGGCCAACTTCAAGCCATCTACCAGCCTCAGAAATAGAGATTCATGATTGCATGATGATTAAACTATCTCACTACTAAAGCTCTCATATCCTTAAAGGTGGAAAAGGAAGGGTAACATACACCACTTTGGACCAGAGCAAAAAATATATTGCAAAAGGACTAAGCTCAAGGTCATTGCTGCTTGGCCTAACCAGCACATCTAAACAAACTGTATAATTTTTAGATGTAGAAATAACCAACTAGAAGCACTAACCAAAACTGGTATCCTTGGTATCACACTAAATCACTGAGGAAATCAGTTCTTCCTGTTAATAGAACTTCCCAAATTCTGAGTGGACTTTTCACCTCAGGATTAAGTCCATGGCCTTACAGCTAAGAGGTGAGGTGGGATGGCTTCCTCTTCTCCAACAGACACAGTGATGGAAGAGCTCATTTCTTTCTGCACAATGGAAGCAATAGCCTCCCAATTATTTGAATATTTATTATGTTCAGAACAAATGAATGGCAATGGTAATCTAGGAGGTAGATGAGCCTTGTTCTGCCATGTTTTTCCTGAGGAGGCACAACAAGAAAAGCATAAAGAATTCAAAATGAGGAATGACATGATTAAGTTCTTTTTTTTCACTCTCTAGTTCTGAATAAGCATTGTGTCTTTGCACTGAATATTTTCTTATCAACTGAAAACCTTCACCTCACTAGAAATGCTGTTATTCCAAGCTAATTCTGAACATGTTGAACAGTATAAAATCCATTGATTTTCAGACATTTATCCTGACAGTTGCAAACTAAACATTTCTTCTCACCCTTAGTTAGTCCAAAACCTGACAGTTCCTCTTGGCCAATGAGAACCTATTATGTCTGAGTCAATTGAGAGGTATATCATCAAAATATTTTAAAGTTAAGGATCAATTAATTGTTTATTCCAGGTGCATTTAAGCTTTCAAAAACGTGACTTTAATATGCCAGACACCAAACAAAACAGGATGAGGCAAGGAAGAGAATTTTTTTAGTGGTTTATACCTTTGCCACTAGTATTCCTTGTCAGGAGTACTTTGTTGCATAGTGACCTCTTAAAATCTTTTATCATACAGCATCCTTCAGTCCCTTCGCTACTGTGCTAGAATTCCAGGTTCTTAGCTCAACAACATGCAACATCTGAATTCTCTTAAGCCTTGGTTTCCCAGACCCTGCTCACAACTCTCCTTCCCAGGCCCCTGACACCCAACACCCTTAGATATCCTGCCTGGCAAACGTTCTCCAGTCGTAGCTTCCCAAAATCTCTCCTGTTGGGGAATTTTCAGAGTTGTAGGATTTTTGGAGGGCAATGAGCCCCCTTGCACAACTCAGCTTTTAAGGAGAGAGCAGGCCTACAGCCTGGCTTGTTCTCATGGGAAAAGAATACAGAGATATGCTAAGACAATTCGACCTGGCTGTTCTCATGAGAAAGCTTGCAAAGAAACATACTTTGACCTTGGTATAAGCAAGAGAAACTTGAACAAAGAAGAAAACAAGCCAAACACAGCCTGTATTGCTGTAAAAGAGATGTAACCAATTAGAGTCTGTAGAAGTGTGCTCATAAATTTAATAACCAATAAAATGAGCTTTGCATGCATATTCATGTAAGTGGAAAATAAATTGAAGTGTACACTGAAAATAAACAAAGCTTGTTTATCAATCATATTGATTGTGTGGGTTTTCCCTCGCCGCCGCACTCTCCCACTGCAGAATTCTCCTCCCCTCTTAAAAGGAAACTGCTTGAAAGATAGATAATACCACTTTGTGCTGAAAATGACAGCCTCACAGACTTGGGCCAGCAGCAGCCCCTGAAGGTGTAGTCAGAACCAGTGAGATATGCTCCTCACCACTGGCACCCTCCACATCAGTGCAGCTGGCCTTCCATGAGGTCTGAATTCTTTTCCATGCCTCCCCTAGTAGCTAAACATTACCTTGGAGAGCATTTATTCTTCAATGCTGTTGTAGTACCAGCTGTTAGAGTGCACACATCTTGAGACACCCCAGTGTTATCTCAAATCAGTTTCAATGATGTTGTGGGGTGAAGCTAAAACTGGTCTTTTTTCCCTTTTTTCTCCCTCCGGCGAGCGGGGGGCGGGGCCACCTGTTCCCAGGTCCCGGCGGGTGGGGGAGCGGGGCCACCCTCTCCCCGGGTGGCAGCCGGTTGGGGGGCCGCCCCCGCCCCACTTTCGGGCCACTGGTGTTGCCGGGCGCCGCTGGCCCCGGCCCAGCTTGGCGCTGCATGTGTGCAGCGGTGTTTCCCATGCACGTGGGGTGGTCAGAGCTTGGCGCTGCCGCAGCCGCAGTGGCAGCGGCAGCAGCAGCAGCACGGCCGCTGGTGTGGGTGTGCCGTGTGGCTGGCCCGGCGCGGGGACCACCGTGCAGCCGGCCCGGCGCGGGAACCGCTGCATGGCTGGCCCGGTGCATGCGGCCGGGTCGGCACGGGTCAGGGTGGCCCAGAGGAAGTACCGGGACTCCCCAGGACGCCATGCGGGGCCACGGGGGGACCCGCACTTCTGGCCCGGGGGGGAGCCCGGTGCACTGCCGTCCCGTCCCAGCACTTCTGTGTGCATGCGGGGCCTTACTCGGGGCAGGGCCTGGGCACTAATCATCCAATTGCAGAAGGCAAGCCCCCTGGGGGCCATCTGCACATGCGCAAAGAGGGGTCCCCTATAAAAAGGCGAGAGGGGACGCCATCTTTCTCTTTCTGCCCTGGACACGGCCGCGGCAACATCGCTCCTTGTCTCCGCACCAAGACTAACCTTCACGTGTGGATGGATTAGCGATCCAGTGGCTGCAGCCCTGTGTGGTATCCCTGGGGGTGGACTCTTTCGGGGTCGTGTTTCTTGTGATATTCCTGGGGGGTGGACTGTTTCAGCATCACATTTCTACGCACTTTCCTGCGCTGAGTCCTGCCCCCCGGTGTGCAGGTGGATTAGCGATTTCAGCGGCCACAGCCTGGATTAAAACCCACATCTTTCCATCAGCACTGGAATTCCTTCCCAGGATTGGGGAAGGAAGGGGGAGGGGGGCTCGTGGTTTCTAACTGTCTGAGTGTTTTTCTTCAGAAAGCCAAGCGGAGGCTCGGCGCTACTGTAGGGTCCTCAGGTCGGCCGCGGAACCCCAGGAGAGCTGAGGTTGCAGTCCTTCTCTAATTATCCCAGCGTCTCTTCTAGAGCACCCAACAGAAAACCAGCGCTATCCTAGAGCTTTCCCATCCCAACACGGGGTCTGGGAGAGCTTAATTTGTCTGTTTTTGCACTTTATTGTCGGTTTTCTGTGTGTCTGAAATAAACCTTGTTATTTGTGTGTTTTTTTTTTTTTTTGGGAGGGGTGTGGCTTCTCTCGGACATCTCTTGTCAGTACCACACTTCCTAGTGGTAAAACCATGACGAATGAGAATCTGGGGAAAGCAATGAAACCAACAACAACTTTTCCATTTACAACAGGAAGTGCTTTTATTTTGGTAGTTTTAACAAGAAAACCATCCTCCTTCCTAAATATATAGTTTTAGTGATTACAATCACAAACTCCTATAATTATTCCTTATAAAACCATGATTTTTCTTCTGGGACAAGAATACATTTTTAAGATCCACTTTCAGATGAAATGTTATTAATGGTAATTGGCATAATTCACCAATTTGCAACTCTGAAAACTAAAGGCTTAGTTCTCTACTCTGTTCTCATTGCTGACCAATGCAGAGTTTCCTACTGATATTTCCCTGAACGCTCCTTGACTGTATTTTTCTCAGATTTTTAAGGCCAAAAAGGAATCATTATGGTAATTTTGCATACCATGGACCACTTTTTCCCAGAGCTAATAGTTTTGTTCAACCTACAGCAACATTTTTCTCTGGGTATGATGTGATGCAAAGTAGCCTACAGAAGAAAGGTGAGAGATTGTATAAAGGATTTCAAGATCTGTTATCAAAATAATACCATTAACAAATCAAAAAGAGTATATGCATATGGTTATCACATTGTTTTCAAAAAAAATCTCTCCAATCTCTCAAAATGATTAAATTATTAATTTAATAATCTTACTATTAATGTCACTGATCAAACTTTGAATTTCTACAATAAACATAAAAAGACATGAATGTGAATAGACAAACAACAAAAACCATACAAACATTCTAAGGCTTGATCTGAAAAAAACCCAAAACATTTTTATGTAAAAGTATGTGTTTGAGCAAGGCTTTTGAAGCTTAGGTGGTCTCTGTGCAAGCTGTGATTATCAAAACTGAGCTTTTAGGATGTATGGATTTCATCTTCATTACAGAGTTTAAAAACAGAGATGGACTAAAACATGATTTTAATGATATCCTAAGTGAAAAGTTACATTTAGATGCTCTCAATTAGCTCAATAGCCTACTGCACTGACTAGGGATGAAGACTAAACTGTTTGTGCTGGTTCCCATTCTAGGTATTTATAGATGCCTCTGCTCAGTTTTTCTCTTCTGCACTACTGTAGAATAGTTTAAAAAAAAAATAACAATTGCCCTCTGATTGCCAAGTTGAGCCTGAAACCATACCATATTTTTGCAACTACATTTTTAAAAATGAGCTTTATCTGTTCATAATGGTAATGCTTATAGAAATTTCACTATTACAGTGGTAGAAAAGGCTGTTAGGGGAGAATATTCTTCAGATAAATAAAAGATTAACTTCTCTAGGTAGGACTTTGTAGAATACAGATAAATGAAGTAATAAGAATGAACCAATCTGAAGCACATTTTTCTTCCTTCAACTTGCTTGATACAGGGAAAATAGTAAAGATGAAAAAGAAAGAGGAATCAATAGGATTAGTTTCAAGAATACTGCAGTGTGTATTTGATAATCCTCTCATATAAATTGTTATTTTTTCAAGCCTTTTAAACTAGAATTTGCCTTCAATTTGGTGCCATTAGCCATGTTGATCCAGTGCTGCTTACCTTATTTGCAGGAATACTCTAGACAGCCCTTTTAAATGATGCCTCAGTGAATTATCTGAACAATTTCCCATTGAAGGCAGTGAGTAACCACTGAGTGCTGAGGTAATATAATTTCAATAAATCAGTTCCATCTGAAATGTCAGATAATGGTCAAACTAGATAATGGAAATGGAATTCAGCCATATCCCTTTGTGCAATGCCAGTTTAATGTGAAATAAAAGTTGTTCATCCTACCCACTCCCTAAATTACATCAGTTGAAACAAAGCAGAAGTTGTCAATGCTGAAATTGGGATGAAGGCATAGATTCAGGGAAGTAGGTAGGTAACAGTAAGTTGGATGGTGTGTTACTTTATCCCTGAAGGAAATATGGATTGACTCTGTCCCAGTTGCAGAGTATGGGGACTGTTCAGCACTCTGAAAAGTATTGGCCCACACATTTATATAGTGGTTTAATGGCTTTAACCATGACCAGTGAATAAAAGTTTCAATCTTTGCCCTTTCCTTTCACTAGGAGTGGATGTCAAACAAACGAGATCAAACCTATATCTCTCTGACCTCCAAATGGAGTTCCTTAAATGTCTGGATATGGTGTAGAAAACAGGTTTGAAGATGTTTTCTTCTCTTCCCAGTGAGAAACACAAAATGTACAGGACAGTGGAGAGGGCTAGCAGAAGTCTCCCTAATCTAGGGCTGTGGTTAAGGCACAGCTCAGGAAGGGGTGGATGCTGATGTGAGACATTTCAGGTGTTGGAAAACATTAACAGTGCCCTCTTTGAAGCAACAGCTGGGTCATAAACTGTGACTGAAAGTGAGGTTGTGACAGAAGATTTTGGGAGCAACTAAAATGAAACTAAGAAGAGGACACATCATCTCTCCTCTTCATCCAAATATTTGCCTAGGTGCCTAACTGTTGGTGTGGGGCCTGCCAAGGAAATTATATAGGAGGATACCTGAACTATGAGATAGTCCAAAGATAGGCATGGAGCTGCAGAGTGGGACGGTTCAGGGCACTTGCAGAAATGTAGAAGGCTAATGATTCTTCTGGATGTGGCAGGGTCATCTTGGGTGTCTCCAGGAATAGGGGTTTTTGAGTAGAGGGGGAAGATGGGAGAGGAAAGAAGATTTGTGATTCATATCTTGCAAAAAAAGCTGCCTAAGTGCTAGTTTGGCTCCCAACCCAAGTTCTGCTCTGAATAGCAATTACATCTGAAAGCTTAACAGAGTAAAGCGAGATCTGAGATGACAAGAAATGAGCTCTGTGGAGGCTGGAAGCCAAAGCAACATTTTAAAGCAGGAGATAGAGGTGCAATGAATGAAGGCTTTGATGGTGCTCAGATGAGCAGGCATGAAGTATAAGGAAGAGGCTGCAGTGCTGAGGCTACAGAGTTCAAGCTGAGAATTAATTTTAGGCAGCAAAGATAACTAGGAAGAAACATAATTTTCAAGCTGAGACTGGAAAAACGGGAACAATATTTGGCAAAAATTTTGCTCTGGTAGGGAATAGGAGATAGAAATGGCTTGTAATAGTAGTAACATTATTGTTATTTAGTAGGATTTGTTCACTGTTAACAGTGTTTGGAGACAACACAGACAGCAAATGCAGGCATCATTTCCTAAGAGCCATTACAATCCTACTCAGGTAAAATAATGAAAAATTAATTTGTTTAGATGAAAAAACTAAGATGATGACTAACATTAAAATGAATATACATGCAGACTTCTTCCTGGATGTATAAACAGGGAAAGGTTCAGTCTTGAAAGCTGATCTTGCCTCAAAAACAAGATTACTCAGATAATTCCCTAGCTAAAAGTCAAGGGAGCACTGAGGGCCTCTATGATTAGGATAAATTCATACCTATTAAGACAATCTTCTGTTCTTTACATGTTTTAAACAGAAAACCCCTATTTTAACAAGTCATTGCATGGTTACCAGTCTTTGTACTATCTTACAGCCTACTGATTGGGTTGGGATCACACGCCTGTCAGTGTAACATTCGCTTCTGGAGCCTAAGGGGTCTATTCAGTGCCATCAGTAGTGACTTGAAGTCCCTGTGGTAGAGCGTTTTGTGGGTCACATGTAAACAAGTGCAGGAAAGATTATATTTATCTGTCATAGTCAGGAGTAGGACTTTGATGATCCTTTTCAGTTCCTTCCAACTCAGTACATAGGATTGATTCTATGATTCCTTTAAATAGATTTGTGCTAAATATTCATACATGGGTTAGCTGAGAAAAGTAAACCAGCCATTTCAATATGCAATAAATGAAATAGCTGCTTGGGGAAGCCTACAGTAGGATAGGAGAGATTTCTGCCACAGGGGTCACTGGTGGCTGGAAGGTTTCTACAGAGCATGCAAAATCCCATTCAGTCACTTTTTATTTAAAAAAAGGTGTCGTGGAGGTTAATGATTTGTGCCAGATCCTTCAGGCTGAGTCAAACAGGTGCATGACTGGAGTCAGAGCCTTGAAATCAGGGAGAAAAAAAAAAAGGTGTAGAGTGAGATGAATGCAAGCATAACTGGCCTCTAAATCAGAGCTTTATGCATTTTTCTCTCTAAGATTTAGGTATTTATGGCAGACTAATTGTGGTTAGCTCAGAAAGCAGGAAGTTCAGAAAAGGAGAAGCACTAATCACAATAAATTGATTTTAATGTATCTAAAAATAAAAGACACAGTACTTTCAGATACAGCTGCAGAGAAACTGATTTATTGCACTTAATATAAAATTGAAATTCTGAATTAATTCTTGAGGAAAAAATGTAGCTAAGGAGCTAACGCAGGATCACCACAGCTCTCTACTTCAGTACTTCAAGGCAATGGTATTCCTGTAGGTATTCCTGAAGTTCTGCAACAAGCTGTCCTGTGTTTTGCAAACATATTTGGATGATGTTTCTACTCTGTATGTGTTCCTCTAACTTAGAGGCTAATTCAAGCTGCCCTCAGTTTATTACACTTTCCCTTTCTGACAAAGTCCATTGCATCCCTGTCAAGTGTCATGACATTCAATTATGCAGTAATTTTGAGCATAAGATTCTTAGAAACCCTTTTAGCTCCAACAACTGATGAAACAGAGAAGGTCAGAATTGCCAGATTTTCTTCTCCCAACGAAATCTTTCATGCCAGCACATTAATTCTCATTAGTCACTCAGAACAGTCAAGAAATACCTTGTACAAAAAAAACCCCACATAAAAATTCTCAAGATGCCAGGTTAATTCCTCAAAAATCAACGGATTACAGATCTCAGTAACTTCTTACAATATGACACAGATATATGATTATTTCATTTTTTCCCCCTCTCTCAAAGATACTTACCAACATTTTGGATATAAAATGGAAAATAGTTTTATTGGAAAATTTAGGTTGGAATGGACAAGACCATCTGGGCCCTGATCAAGAAGGGCTAATTTCAAAGTTAAATCAGGCTGCTCAGGTGTCCAGTTAAATTTTGAAATGTTCTGGAAATCAGTAGGCCACTTTTATTCTCCCAGCCTCTTCAGTGGTATCTCTGAAACATTGAAGTCCAATCTTAGAAAATTTGAAAAACTGATGGTATTCCAAAAGCATGGAGTATTGTCACTGCAGGTCAAAACATGAAATTTGTCACTTAGGATTCTATCAACAAACAATTAAAGCTGAAAATACATCTTGGGACAACTAACATGGCGTTATAGAAGGCATATCCGATATAAGGATCTTATCTTTATTTTGGTACAGCAGGTTGTAAAAGAGAAGATAACTAATTTTTACAATATAATTTTCTACTACAGCATAATATTTTTACACATTTTTTACTACAGTATAGCACCTTAATATATTTATTAGTATAACAGAATACTTTAACCAAAATGTCTGCATTATATGTGTAATTAACAGAACACACATCACATAAAAAAAAGGCATGCTCAGTGGCAGATCTCAGAAAAGAAATTGCTGAAGAGGTGCCCATTAGCCAGAGAGTTGCTAATAGGGTATCAGTTCTTTATTTAAAGTTGTTCATATGACAGAGATTAAATAAAATCCTTGTTGGTGTGTTTTCAAATTACACAAAAAAAAATGACAATAATAAATAATCAGAATAAATTTCTGTTACATAGGAGTTGAAATTGTAGAGACAAATATTTCAAGTTCAACAAAATGCATTTCAATTCATGTTATACGCAAGGTAATATCAGAACACCTACAGTTTGGAAGACTGTTTCAGAAAATATTGTTTCAGACAATGACTGGATGTCATCTCAGACATGAGATAAAGAGAAAACCCAATCTTACCTCACTCAGAATAAGGTCTCTTGATATCTGACCATTGTGATCAGCTCCCTGAGAGTGCAGGGACTGCAAATATCTATGAGGGCTGCCTTCCTTTTTCTTATTTGTTTCTTATTTCATTTACTGTTTCTCAGAGGCTATGAGATGGAAATACACTTTCTTAAGTAGTCATAGAGCTCTCTCTCTATATATATTTGCATGCAATTTGATGAGTCATAATAAGTAAATGCTTACACTGAAAAATAAAAGTCTATTCTGGCTTTAAGCTTCGTGAAAACAAAGGATAAAAGATGATGTCACCTTACACATACTATTTCCCTGTCCCTGCAGGAAGATGGGAAATTTCCTTAACATGACAATTTTGAATTTGTCACAGTATTTTGGCCCTGCCATCATGTGCACCAGTGCAAGGACTTCTCTGACTATAGTAGAATCTAATACTCTCTACTGTCACAGAACAGTGTCTCATTCTTCCACATCCCACTGCCAAATGGGATCAACATTTGACATTGTAAAAAAGCTTTTTAAAAAAAAACAACAACCCCAAAAAAAACCCTAAATCCAACAACTAGAAATGTATCTAGCCACCAAAGAAACCCTGTGCTTGCCAGACATGAGAGTATCTCCCTCTGTTCCCTCTGCCTTCAGCTTTCCCATAAGAGACAACCATGATGCTTAAATCACTGTAGTCCTCAGAACCCTTCCCTGCGCCCCATTCCTCTCAAATTATTTCCTGTGCTTTGGGAGACCCTGGCACTAAGGGTCCTCTTTCACGCACTGGCCTACCTGCAGAAAGGCAAAACCCTGGTGTCTTAGTAAAGCCAAGAGAGTTAAAATCTGTTAGGGAGATTTGATAATAATTCCTGATAAGGGTCCATCCTTTCTGTCCTGATAAGATGGAAAGATTTAATTTTTCTTTTCCTTCAAGAATCAGATTTAAAATATTTATTAACTTAAAGCCAAGTACAAATCAAATGTTTTAGCTCAGGAGTCAAAGCAAAACTGAGAGTTTGCCAATACTACAGGAACAGAAAAAGCAATCCCAAAGTCTTCAAAACAGCTCTGAGCTCCCCTGAGACTGTTCATCCCTGAGTTTTGGTACACACTGGAGTTATATTTGCCCCTTGTGTCCTGTCTGAGATAGCCTCATAAAACGAACCAGGGATTTATGCTGGATTAAAACCAAGAACCCTTCTCTGCTTTACTGAGCACTGAAATTCGGCAGAGGACAATACATGTAAATCTATGGATGCTAAACAAGTGGACAAGTTATATGAGAGGTCGTAATTCAGCAAGATTGTATTTACTGAGAGATTAGAAGCCTTAGGATTTCTTTTCTGAATTTACTGCCATGTAATTTTCATGTCCCCAAAGAGAATAACATTAAAAGAAAAATCCTTCCTTTTTCCTAGCAAATATTTTTGCTTGAGCATTATCCATTACCAAGGTGAAAGAAACTCTGAAAGAGGCAGAATGGAAACTTTCAGAGCGCAGTCTTGGTGAAATAAAGTCAACACTGACATTTAATTTTGCAGCATTTTCAAACTGGTCCAATTAAACACCAAATCCTATGCCTTCAAGTGTGTGATAATTGTGGATGTCCAAATAGAAACACTGGCTTTTGCTATTTTTAAGTCTTACCGTATCCTCACAAAACAAAATAAAACAAATGAAATAAAATAATAAATAAAATAAAATAAATANATAAATAAAATAATAAAATAAAATAAAATAAAATAAAATAAAATAAAATAAAATAAAATATAAAATAAATAAACCTTGAATGCTGTTCGCAGGGCACACCAGAATTGACATGGCAAAGATAAGTGAATTCCACAACATTTGTGACCTAGAGACCTGATTGGAGAAAGTGTGTCAATTTCCTGTAGTTTTTACACGTGTATCTGGTAACAAGTAACTTCAGGGTCTACTCCAATTTCCTGCTATTTTAAACTCCAAATCATAATACAGTAATACATGAAGAGTTACTGCAGATGAGGTTCTGATATCAGTGATGTTCTGATCACTTTAAAAACATTACAAAAAGCAGATCACATTTCAATATAAAAATTCCTTTTTTGTTGTTATTTTGATTGTTATTTATTAAACGCATGAAGAGCCATTAACTGTTTCCCTTAGTTTTGACATGACACTTCTTAAGCATCTAAGAAAAGTGTATCATAGGAAACTATAGTCAGAGCTGAGTTTTAGTAACCACAATTTCATTGTTTTTCACTTTAAATCTGCTCTCTTTCCCCTTGGCTTCAACCTGCTCACTGTTGCTACAAAAGGAATATCAGATTTTCTGAAACGTGTTTAAATAGGATTTGGATAATTCACTGCCAAAAGTTTGGCTGCACTATGCTGATGATTATTTCATTCTTTGACCCCTTCTTCCAGAGCCATTATTCATATTAAGGGAAACATTTCAAACCAAGCAGCTATTCACATTTGCTATATAGTAAAGGAAGACCTTCACTTTCTTTAACTCTTCTATTGGCTATTTTTTTTCTAGGGAGTCTAATCTGACAAAATGCAGGTATATTTTTTTTAACTTCAATTTTATACAAAACAAGTTTAATGTCCTACCCAGAAATCAGTTTTGATTTATTCTAAGCATCCGTAGAATGAGATGAATGTCTTCCACCTCAGTACCACAAGTTTAAATAAGCCATAAATCACGTTTTGCTGCAGTTCGGATACAGAGTAAGTCAAACTTTCTTAATATTTGTGTCAGTCTGTCATAAATGAACTAAAAAAATCTGGAACTTTTATACCCACTCCCCCCATTCAAAAATCTATATTTACTCAATAACCTTTTGTTCTTCTATTAGTTGCTCACCCTTGTGAGACAAAATATACACAGCATTTATTTTTATCTTTGCCTTTGACAGCTCATAGTTTAAATCTGAAATGTTTAAATCAAATCACGACGTCCTTAGAAAGTCTTAATGCAAAACTGAACCTACAGGATTTTTGGAACTGAACAATAAAAGAATGATTTAAATTTTTATAGTATTTAGCAGCGTAAAATAACACTGATGCTTTTGTCCATTGAAATACAAATATATTCTTTCCAGAGTTTAGTTGCCTTATAATTTTTAGAACATTTACTAGGTTAGGGAGCTGTGCAATAAAAATAACTGCCTGAGGTTACTACAGTTTATTTTGTCATAAGGCTGCTTTAACTGTATACAACTTTACCTTCAAAATAGTCCTGATTAACTGCTATCAAACAAAAGAGTTTGTGCATTTATTTTTTTTAACACAGAATATTTTCTTTTTCACATTGTCAATTTAATTAATATAAACATTTACTGCTTTTCTCCAGGGCAGTGGAGCCTGTGCCCCTAAACCACAAAACCTCTTCTTGACCTCAACTATGTTTCTATTAGTTGAAGAATTGTGAACTTGGCCCTTAAGGCAGATCTTTAGCATCAGGTGGTCACCAGACAGCACAATAATTCTGTCAATAATGCTCTTTTCTTAAAAAAAGTAATAATTTTTTTGTTTAAAAAATAACATTTGGATTTTATTTTATAAACTATGTATCAAAGACCAGCTCCCAGCACACTTTAGGAACTGAGGTTGGGAAATTTCTACCAGCCTAGCATGTGGGGAGGCAGAAGGAAGAGACTAGGTTGTAAATGGGTAATAGACTTCCTCTTATCTTTTATTTTTTCTTCCAGAAAAAAGCTGTGGTTAGTTATCCCAAAACTATGGATGGCCCAAGCAACTAGGAAACAAGTCTTGAGGTCTACACCTATGAAGACAGCGGTTTGGAGTTTTTTTGGGTCTTTCTGGTTTTGTTGTGGATCAGCTACAAGCAATATAGCAAAGAGTACTATGTTTTCCTCTTACCACTGAAACATGAATAATGGGTCAGACTTGCCTAATTAAACTTCTCAATCGCTGCATATAGAGAAGGACAAAATAAAGAAGACATTTGCTGATTGAATAAAGTTCCACTGGAAGAATTTAGAAGCAAAGATTTTCTCTAGTAAGTGCTGTACACTTTTTTAAAATCAAAATGTCATTTCTTTATCTTGTTATTGTCTTTTTGAAGTTATACCCCTCTTCCTCTCCTCATTCTGGAGTTTCTTATATCATCATGACTTCAGATCTTGCCTTCTGCCAATGTCAGCATCACAGTCCAGTCTCACAGTTTTCCAGCAAATTGAGATAAGTAGAATTTAATATTAATATATTACTATTTTCATAAAACCAGATAATTTTTATTGTGCATACTATTTTTATATTTAATGAAGAAGTAGTAGAATGCAATTTTTTCCCTCTATGAAAATAAAATATTTTATAAGACATTTTTCTGTATTAAAACTACTCCCATAGTCTTTTTAAGTTGTGCTTGTCTCTCTCTGAAGTGATGACAGGCCATCATGCACACACACTGAAAGCTTGTCCAGGATACAGCCTATCTTCAATATGAAGCTTTCTCTCACATATTTTCCTAGAACTAAAAAAAAAAATAATAAATTACACAGATAGCACAAGTTTACAAAAGAGCTAGAGATTTGGCTTTTTTTTTTGAATAAATGAAATCCATTTGTTTGTATCTGTCACTTATTGATACGTAACATAAAGTAAAAAGTATCAAAATCATTTACTCTTTTATGTATTTCATTACACTGCATTATAAAATGTCCTGCACAAGGTTTTGAATTCCAACTAACATTGCATAATACCTTAATTACTTTTCAGAGAACATGGTATGTTCCAATTCAATAAAAACAATCATTTTGGTCCAATGCAAGGCCACAAAAGACCTAAAAAACTGACTTCAGGATAACTCAGACAGATTTTATTGAATCTGGCCCTCAGTTATACATCGGTCATTGTTAAGGAAAGAGCAGGGTCATGGTGTTACCTGTGTAAGATCCATGGGTAAAACAAGCTCTTAGCAGTGAAGGCTTCTTCTCAGAGGTACAGCTAATATTTAGCTGCTTCTGATGGCACTCCAAATGCACCAGATGCTACACAACAAAGAAAGGAATAGTTTCTGTTGCTGGACAGCTTCTTGCTGAAGTTCATTGAAATTGGGCAGAGCTAAGGAGAGGAGGGGGAAGAAGAGGCAGCCTAGCTGAGAAACAGAGTTGAGGCAAGCTATGTCTTGTATTGGTCCAGCTGGCTTCCAGGAAGGAAAAGCGTGTTCACACATCTAAGGTAAGGAACACCACAGTAAGAAATAACCCCAGAAGTCCTCTGAGTTGCTTGTGTGAGATCCAAGGACACAAATTATCTTGTGGGTTTCTCATCAAGCATAAAATCCACAAAACCTGTTGAAATTTCTAGTAGGATCTCCATCACTGGGAATACTCAAAACTTGCCTGCATGTGGCCCTGAGTGAGATGATCTAATGTGAAAGCTGGATCTGACTTTGAGTTCTGCAAGAATTGGACCAAATGAGCTGAAGTGATACCTTTGCATCTCAAATTGTTGTGTAATTATGCAAAATAAAAGGAGACATGGCTTTATTTATTCAGCCACATCTCAACATAAGGTCATTAGGCACCTGTTCAGTGCCTTGGACACCTCCATTATCCCTTGCAAGCATCGTCTCTCCAGCAGCAAAGGTGGGTGCACTCTGCTCACTGCCTTTAGCAGCCACATTAGGACAGGGATGCAAACATGCCAGGAGCACTTCAGCTTGTGGGAGGGGTTGATGTGTGAGAGCAGAGGAGAGCCACTCTTATTGGGACTTCTTGTAGGGATCACCCCAGGGACAGCTTTCCTCTGCTTTGTACTAACCAGGTCTGCTGGTCTCAGCTGAGTCAAGGTCTAGATCATAGGAACTGTTTAAGACTCCACAGCTTTAAGCTAATACCATGGATTCCAACCAAAAGCTTATCAGAGGGTCTAGCCAGTCTGAGCACACAGATCTCTCTGTGCTGTCAGAGTGCAGTTCTGCTTCATACACAGCCCCCAGCCATTGGCAACAGTGTGACTGTGCAGATGGTTAGGAGGTGCAGGCACTGCGCTGAGCACATACCGGCAGCCTAAGCTTCAATGTGATGAAAGATAACTGTGAGAGGCCACAGCAGCAGGGAAAGGGGAATGATCTCACCAGGGGTGGATGGCAAAGGCTTTTATCAGCTGGATTTTGACCTGACTGTGCTGAGGGCCAGCCTGATTGTGAGATTCAAGGGGCAAAGCTGTTGTACTCTGGACCTGGCTGCCAATACAAATTCCTCTTGCTGCCTCTGTCCAGCCTGCCCATCCTGCCACATGGGATACCACTCACGCAAGCATGGATTGTAGCTGGCTTTAAATAAGCAAATTGTCACACCAGCAATAGTGTGGAGAGTGACCCTATAGCACAGGAAACTGAAGCAGGTTATGTATAATACTGATTTAAAAAGAGGAAAATAATGGCTGAACCTGGTCTGTTTCCAGGCAAGCCCTAGAGTTACTTGGAAGTTCAGATACACAAAATAAAATAACAAAACATTTTAAAAAATCTGCACATTACCGATTGTCGTGGTTTTACCACTAAAAAGTGTGGTACTGACAAGAGATGTCCGAGAGAACCCACACACACCCAAAAAGAAAACACACAAGTAACACAGTTTATTTCACAGAAAACTGACAATAAAGTGCAAAAACAGACAAATTAAGCTTTCCCAAAGCCCGTGTTGGGATGGGAACGCTCTGGAATAGTGCTTGTCTCTCTGTTGGGGCTCCGGAAGAGATGCCGGGATAAATAGAGAAGGCCGCTCGGCTTTCGGGCTGCCGCCACGGAATCGCTATCCTGTCCACATGCGGGGTTAGTCTCGGTGCGAAGACGAGGAGCGATGTTACCGCGGCCAAGTCCAGAGCCGAAAAGAGAAATATGGTGCCCACTCTCCCCTTTTTATAGGGGACCCCGCTCTGTGCATGCGCATGCGCAGATGGCCCCCTCCTCTGATTGGATGATAAGCACTCGGGCCCTGCCCCCAGTAAGGGCCCACGTGCACACGGAAATGCCGAGATGGGCCGGAAGTGCGCCGGCCCCTGCGGCCCCGCATGGCGTCCCAGGGAGTTCCGGTACTTCCTCCGGGTCACCCTGACCCGTGCCTGACCCAGCCACATGTGCCGGGACAGCTGCGTGGCAGTCGGGCGCCCCTGCCGCCATCGCCCCCACCACCGCGTGGATACAGTGGGGGGAGGGGGCCACCGAACCCACGCTGCAGGCAGGGTATGCAGCCATGCTGGGGACCAGCCCCCCCCAAAAAAGACCAGTTTTAGTTTCACCCCACGACACTGATCCTATGAGATACAGACAGTCTGAGTTCATCTTTGAATGAGTGCCCAGTCCCATGCATGACTTTGAGGTATAATGGAAAAAAAGACGAGTCAATTTTTTTCAAACTAGTTTTCTCACTGGGAAAATATTCCTTTAGGTAACAAAGTACTTATTTACTCAGTCAGTTCTGTGACAGGAGATTTACAACCACGTCATTAATAACACTGATTGACAAAGAACTTCCTCAAACCTCTTTCAACTCCAGACAAACATGAAATATGAACAAAAGAGTGCAGTTATAGATTTACAGCTGAACACATGTGTTTGGAATATAGGGGTGGGTAGGGATAAGAGGAGGAGCACATGAAAAACACCTGATCTTTTCCCCCAGTTTTTGAGGTTGACTCATGTTTGTTTTGAATAGTCACTTGATTGTTTCATTGATTGCTGAGGGTTCTTTTGATCCAGAGGATGAACTGCAAAGGGACTCATCTTTTGGAGAATTTGCAAAATTCTTTATGCCTGAATGATCTGATGCTAGACACATTATTTTGCCCGTACTGAATGAAGTACATTGCAATTCTCCTTGGACTTGGTTCAGGACCATCTTAATAATTTTCCCTGCTGTCTGAATGTCTCCACTCCACATCTATCCTGTAGGACTTTTGAGGGGAAAAGGGAGACCTTGGTGAAGATAAACGTAGTTGCATCAGTTCCTTTTATTGAAGCGATTTTGTATTTCATGACTCTCTTCTGTTTGTGCTTCATACTGGCTGTAGGATTTTACTTTTATTGGTACAAATGACACTTGGTCTTCTTTTTTAATAAAACAGTTTTCCATTGTAAAATGATCTTCTGTCCAAGCAGAAAGTTTTGTGGGTCTCAGTTAATTTAGAGAGGTTTTTTTCAGGTAAAGAAGGCCTAAGAAACCCATTTCTTCTGTCTTTTAACAATTTTTTTTTCATGCTGTTTTAACTCCATCAATTACACTTATTTTTTACCTTTATATCATATTTAGATGTCTTTTACACTATATTTCCTGTAACATAATTCTGACATGATCAAAATATTGGCTGAATATTCCAGAACACATCTTACTTAAATTATAAAGAAATGTGGAGTGCAATTTACATTTTCTGGCCATCTTTCATATTAGAGTCTTTAGAACTTATCTGCAGCTGCTAAATATAGTAGATTCTCTTACTTGCAGGTTTATGCTGAATCTTTGAGCATTTCCTTACTAGCCCAGTTGCAGCAGATAAATATTAAAAAACCAAACATTTCCTCTGAAGGCAGCACCCAAATTTTTTATATAGTCAGCACAGACAAGGAGCTACTTAGACCCCCACGGGGATTTCGTATGTGTCTTTCTTTCATGCCTAGGCCAAAGAAAATCAAGATTTGTGGAGATGGATAATATTTTTTATGGGACCAACTGCAAAGGCTTTCAGAAGCCCCATCCTCTTTCTTGATTGCATATACAGGGCGTTTGAGTTTTAACTTTGGAGGACAATTGCCTCATTAAGCAAGTACAGTTTAAGTGCAAAGTGAATTAAGCAGCCAAGTCCCAGCTGGTGGCTGCAGTAAAAACCTTGAAAGACTCCTCTGAGTGTGCACAGGACCCAAAGAGAAGTGTACAAAGGGCTTTCAAAATGAATCCCTGGGTTGTGCCAACCTTGTGATTTTGAGAGTCTGTTTCCTGCTGTTTGAACATGTGGATTTGACAATGATACAAATTTTGATCAGCCATGTGATTGTGTTTTGCTGTCTGCCTAGCATTTCTTCCTTCAGCTGCAGTTTCTTAGTGAAGTTTGTCCCAACTGCTGAAAGAGCTCTCAAGAAAAGAAAGAGGGACTACTTCAAATACGTCAGAGCTTGTGCTGCCATCTAAACAGATACAGACATCTCCTGCAGCTCAGGTAAGCAGACAGAACATGCCAATGAACATGTTGGACTGAGCACTTAAAGTGCTGCAGGACCTGCAGCTCATCCCTGGTATTGCAGGAGCTCTGGTATTGCAGAGCTCCTCCGGGTCTGCAACACCACACCTCCACAATAGCAGTGGAGGGCTAAGGATGAGGGTCCTCTCCTGAGCCACAGAGAGAGATGGAGTGAAGCCAGATGCATGCATCTGGTAGAGATAGAAAGCAGGAAGTTCAAGCAGGGAGCACAGACAGTGAGGAATAGGATACAGGAGAACACAGCCATTGTAATACAGTGACAGAGATAGCCTTTGCTGGGGCAAGGGTTAGGGTTAGGGTTTGTGGACCCTGCCATAGGTGTGTGATACAGTCAGAGTGACACCTGTAGTGGCTGTGTAGTGCATTCATCGAGGAAAAACTATCAAACCTCATCCATGTTTGAGGCTCTACAGGTGTCCATTCTGATGCAAGTGAACAGAAATGGACAATACCAGTCATAGAGTAGGGTAGAAGACAGAGGTGGGAAGGGGAATAAGAAATGTCCACAGTGATGTATCTGAAGGCACAGTAAAGTTAGGGAGTGGGACCCATATCTTCTCATTGTGTTTAATCATAATGTTCTCTGAAAAATAAAAAGGAATAAAGCTGAGCTGCACTTCCTCTGTCTCCTTCTGTATTGTCCCCATTTCTGCTCTGCACATATAAAGGCACTGAGAATATTAACTGCATGATAGAGGTGATACTGAGTTAATGACTGTATCAATACTGATAAATGTAAAAACACAGGTGTTTTTTTACACCAGCATAACAGCACAGGGGCGCATGAGCTCCTGTAACGCTATTCTGCACAGAGACACTCACACCTATTTATTTGGGTTAGAGTCTATATTCATGAAGAGCTGCAGATTTGTCAGACCTGGGTTCTGACTGAAGGGCCAGGGAAAGGCTAGTGTGGCCAGGGTACTCCCAGGCAGAAACAGCCAGGACACCTCACTCTCCTGGGCAGAGCTTCACCCTTCCATCATCCATGCTGTAGCCAGTGGCAATGTTGTGGGAAATCCACTAGATGTAGATACAGTGTTAGACTGCCACTGGTCCAGGAAAATGCAGAATCTGTCTTCAAAGGAAAATTACCTTTCAGTTCCATGAGAGGGGGCAGATGCTTCTAAACAGAAATTAAAAACCTTTTAAGGATTATACTGATCTTAGGTCTCATAATAACAAGTGTGTTGGTTAAGGATCTTCTAATAATGTCTTATTTATTCAATCTTTTTTTTTTTTGAAAAGCCTCCTTTTATCTGCTGCATTATGGCTAAGTGCCCCAAAATGCTACACTATCCTCCTAAGATTGCCCTCATTCATCCTCCAAAGTCCCTGTCCCACCTTGCAGCACGGTTGCTGAGATTGTTTTAGTCAGCTCACCAAGGCAGCACAGGTGACAGCTCATGCTGTGGGAAGCATTAGTTTACTCTTGGATGAGAGCAAAATATTAAGAAATAAATGGTAGGTAAATAATGCTTCTGTCCTAAGGTAATGAGGCTCTTTTTTTGGAATGCAGATGAGGAAGTCATCAAAAGGAGAAGGCTAATGTAAATGTCTAAATGTTTAAATCATCTAAATGGTGCATGAGAAACACTGCCTGGTTATACTCTGCCTTGGGCAATAGGGCAGAGCATCACCTAATGTAAATCCATCAAAGCTACAGCGAGGTACAGCAGCATTGGACCATGACCATGCATGGGGCTGTCATGATAAAGGAAAATGCCCTGTAGAAAAAAGCATCTTTCTTGTAATGGGAGAGTTAAAAGAAATGAAAGGTGATTGCCAAGGGCTTGTTAGAGACAGGGCCACTTTCTCTCTATCAGGAAAGCACTCGCTGTTCATACTCTCCATTTATTTTTCCAATGTGATACAATGTTAGGATATCAAGTTTACCCTGCAGCACCATCCTAGTGTTTGAAGAGTAGCAGAAAAGAACATCTAGAGAGGAATAAAAAAAATAAAATCATTAGCCAACTGGTAATCCTCTTAAAGATAAGAGAGTGAATAAAGAAGAAAAGCTGCCTGCAGGCTAATGGTGCTTGCAAAGAATTGAGCACTTGGAGAGGCTCAGAACAAAGAAAATTGTTAATTTTCAAAGACAAATATCAGATTCAATGGATAACAATGAATTATCAAACCAAAATGCAATTAAAATAGAATCTACTAAATAACTACTGAAAGACATTTTGCAGTTTCTTTACTCCTGCCAACACTTGTTGCCAAAGCAAGTCCCATCCTATTCCTCAACACAGGCATCACAGTATCCACTCTATCAGCTCAAACAAGGCTAGGAGGCAGCTTTGAGCAGCATTCCGCCAATTATCAAGGTTTTTTAATAGTTAACATGCTTCCAGGTGGGATTTTGGTGTATGCCACATAAAATTTTCCCAAATACTACTAGAGAAAGGTTTGGGAGAAGCTGCGTGTGAGGGCCAGTTCTTAGCAGACAGGATGGCTCCCTCTGCTCTGTCCTCCAACCTCTGGCAGGGCTTTGCATGCACAAATACCTCCACATGCCAGCACATTACACTGCAGGCTTTGCAAACTAATCACCACCCTCTTACCACACGAAAAAAACACAGATGACAAAACCATCACATTTTTTCACACACTTTTATCTGGAAAAAAAACAACCTTCCACAGTATAATTATTGCACAGGGACCCAAAATGAGGTGCTGAGGAGATGCAGCTCAAGTGCTGTGTATAGTGCCTAAGCTGCTTCTCAACCTCCAGGTCAAGGACCAGTTTCCAAATCTGTTTTAACTTGCTGGACAGAGCTTTAAATCTCAATGAGATGGTTGTTCTGTAAATTCCCTGGTGGAAATAAAGTGATACACATGAATAAACTGTGCTCTGTGTTACAGACTGTAAAGCAGGGATTTGGGTAATAAAAGTTTCTCTGCCTTGGGTAGGGATGGACCTCTCTCACTAACACCAAGCCATGTACAAGCCGCTGCCTGACAGCAACTCAAGTCACAGTGTGAAAACTGTCCCTCATAACTCAGGCCAGGCTCTGTGTTGCACAGGCTGGAAGCTCTCCAAGATGCATGAGCCACAAAAGCCAGTCAGCTTTTTCTCAATAAATGAGTTTGGCAAGAAGTATTTTTCACAAAACAAAAACTCTTTGCAACACAATAATAATAAGAGTTTTCCAATTCTGTGAAAGTGTTGAGCTGCTTAATTGTTTTTCATCCAATATTTTGACACAGTATTGCCAAAATAACGACTAAAATGTTTACCTGCTAAAATCTCAGTCTCTGATAAATTAATGGAAAAAACATTAAGAAACACTATGACAACATCTTCACAAGAAAGCACAAAGAATAATAACTACAATAAGTGACAACTTAAGAGAAATCAGAGAATTAAATTCGATTTTAAATGTTTGGCATTTTAACACTTAGCTCCTAACTACAATGTTGGTTTTCAACCAGCTTTTTTCAGCCTGGCTTTCAGGAGTTATTCATATGCTCAGTGTTGCTGTTGCCTTCAAAGATTATAATCTCATTCAAGCAGAGACTCATCTTCTCACATGTTTGCGAAGCTCTTGCACAACTTTGAATGTCACTGAAGTGAGAAGCAACAGACCCATCAACACAAAGATTAAGCAGAAGATAAAAAGAAAGAAAAAAAGGTCTTCAAGCTGCATTTCAGTGAAAATACATGTTTCCAGAAAGAAAAGAGAAAGGTTGATAATATAATCCAAGATCCACATAGTGATACAATTTAGTGTCTCAGCAGGCTCCAGGCAAGCTGTGGGGAGAAGCACACAAGCATGTTGTGCCCATGTCTATGCTTGTGTGGCAGCAGTGTCCATGCACAGCCCTGAGCCAACCTTCCCCTGCTTAGTGTGGGCACACAACAGCAAGGAGATGGCTGGGCTGGCTATGCAGGCTCACCATGGGGTCCATGGGGTCCTCAAATGACTAAGATTATCCAGATCTCTCACTGCTGTGTTTTCCCTGCTCTCACTGTGTGGGCTAAGCTGTTTCCAGCCTGAATATCAAGTGTGCTTTGCTCACTGAAAAAAAACCCCAAAACTCACAAACAAAAAAACCCAGGCACTGCCAGTTATAATGTACTCACCGCAGGAGGGTTTAACCTGCATGTGAACTGGAGGAGTTGGCTAAAGAAAGGACATTCACATACACAAATTCTACATCTGAACCATTTGTGAAGCAGTCTGTACCTTTCCTGAAATGTTCCAGGGGTTCAAAAGTGAGAAAGGCTAAAACACTTGTAACAGGCAGCATTTATATGTCTTAGTGCTGTGTCACGTATCAAAGACCTAGCCAAGAAGTTCTAAGCCATATAAATGCCATACTTCACTTGGATTAATACACGTTCTATCTCACTGGGGCTGGAAGAAAATTCGGGTATCTTGGTGCACTGCTGCAGTATGCTGAGCAGACATGCACTGTTATCTAAAAGAGAAAGGACTGGATGAAGAAAACTATCCAATTTACTTGAGGTCAGAAAAATACCTGTGTTGGAGCCAGTCTCCCAGATAACATCCCAGTGACTAATGTCTCCATGCACCCCATCTTCCCTGTATGCAGAGGGAGGAGGAGAGATGTCAGCAAAGCACCCAGAAAAAGCAAATACATGAATACCTGCTCTGCAAATTAAACAATGGGCAGTGGAAAACAATGCTTACAATTTGGTGGCAATCTCTTCAGTGCTCTGAACCCCTTCACAAACATTATCCCCAGCCTAACCTTTTAAACCTGACAGTAAACAGACAGAAGAGCTCAGTTCTTTGCTTCATGTTGTTAATGAGATCCAGCACATACAGGTTCCTCCTACCCTTCCTGATCATTTGTCAGATACGCTGATGTCTTATCCACTGCTCAGACCAAAAAGCATCAAATTGTCATTAAAGCTTGCCCTTACTGTACAGGGACAACTGTTCAATGGAACGGGTCACAGGGGCAGAGGGAGATTTTAGACATTGCCAGGTGAACAACTAAAACAACTATGATTGCCAGGAGGAAAATTTCAACCTGTGGTATAAAATGCACAGAATGAGATATAGTTACTGGGCTACTGAGATAAAGAGGACAGATAGAAGGGATAGAACTAATGGTTTCAGCAGAAATTATGGAGCAAAAGACCAGAGGTCCCTTGGTTGGGGCTGCCAGGGCAGGGGTGTTTACAGCTGATGGGTGCAGCATTCCCTAACCCCTGACTCAGGGCAAGGACCCAGGATAAGTTTATTGAGGTGAGATTACAAAAATTTTTCACCTTTCTTTCTCCTCCACCACACCACAGCCTTCTCACCAAAGGGCCTGCATTGCTTCACGCAATGACATTTGAATGTGCATTCATATTTCCAACTTCAGTAAGTTGACAGGAACAACCTGTCAACCTGAGGTTATTTTATTCTTTTTTGGAAATCTCACAGTATTGTTCTGAGTATGCCTGCCTTTCAAAAGCCAAAACTCTTGAGTGCAAAGGACTGGATTATATCTACTGAAACCTGCCATTGCTATTGGCAATTGACCTCTTTCACTCACTCTAATTCCAAAACACACATCCTATTTTGCAGTGCTTTTTTAAATTTTTTTTTGGCATACAGTGCGTAACAGATATGGTACACAGATTTAAAAAAAACCAAATCACTCATTCAGCTTTTCCTCGAGAGGTTTCACATGTGATGAGTCTGTCATGTGTCAGTTATTCAAAACAAGAATTGGTGTCAAGGTGGAAGAAAAATTACTTGATGTGGAACTTCACTAATTCATAACTGAAACCTGTAGCAGTCACAGTATGGATGAGATGTCATCTCAACCTCCTTTTCAGCATGTTTATGTACAAATAGCTGGAGCTTCACAGCCCTCCTGCAAGCACTGGGACCTTCCCACCCCCACCTCCCTGCTGCATGTAACTCTCCTCACTCTTCTGCACTCTGTCATTATTTTTCACCCTTCCATGCCTGACATCTGCCTCCATTCTGTGCTTTCCTGCTGGATGCCCGCTTCCATGATTCCTGCCATGGGCAGCAGAGGGAAGAACAATGGGTCAGAAAACCCTGCCAGTAGAGGGAAGGGACTATGGATTGACTGTTAAGGGAAATGGAAGAGGTCATCAAGGTCTTGCTAACTGCCTCTGGCACTTTGATGGAAACTGAATCAAATACAGATAGGACTTCCTAGGACCCTGTATGCATGTGAGACATCTCATGCATGTTGAAGGTACTGTTTTGTCGAGTTGTACAGTATCCTGAGTGATGCTAACAGGCATCACTTGCAGGGAGTGGGGGACCAGGGTCCTGAAGGCTAACACTGCTCATCATTTATCACCAAGGTGGTGAGAATCACCAGGGATTGCCACCACTGTGAAAAGCATCAACAGAAGGAACAATGTCCCCAAAACTGTGGCTCATCTTGCTCAGAAGTGTAGAGAAGACACTGGTGGAATAAAGAGAAAATAAATAAGATTTTAAATTGAAGTAGTCATTTTTTCTGCTGAAACCTCTCTCTGATATGTACTGCTTAATGTCTGTGTATTTTCCTTCGGATGAATGTAGCCATATGCTCCTTACAAAGTTCCTGCATAAAATGAAGGCATAATATGAAATACAGCATGTTGAAGATATATTGAAGGTATTTACTACATTCTGCTTATGTAGATGGTGTTTGCTTACTCATTTTTATTCACAATAATTAACTGTTGCTATTGCAATTCTTTTTAGCACCAATTAAAAGTTGTTCTGTACTTCTTTACCAATGTATTTTTAAGCCACTCAGTACTTAATAGAAGTTTGTGACCTGCAGGCTCAAGTCTTGTGGAGACTCATGCACATGAATAATTCATAAATTAAGGAAACACAGCTATTAACATAAGTAAAGCTACTTGAAAAAGAAAAGTATCTCATGCTTGAATTCTTTGCAGGAATTGACCTTAATTTGCTCTTCAGATCTAGACTGCCCTATTAGGAAGCTTTTTTGTCTGATCTTTATTTATTTTATATAGGTAGGAAAAACAGATTAAAAAAGTCTCCAAACTCTATAAAATCTTTTAAGTTAGACTGATCTTTCACGACAGTTGTAACACTATGAACAGCATCATAAGCCAAAGGGTTCCTTTACCTTCCTCATTTTCCCAACATTCAACACTTTCTGTGTGACTGTGAGGAGGCAGACAAAATGAATCAAAAACCATTAATGTTTACAAGAGGGATCTGTGAAGCCTTGAATCAGTGAAGCTCAGCTGTATTTGCACATCCCATGTATTTGCATTTGTTGTGAAAAAGGAAATCACTGATATTTCCTTGATTTTAAACAGAGAGAAAGCAGAGAACATTTTAAGGAGCAATGAAACAGAATTCAGCTGTCACATTCACAAAGTGCCATACATTCATCTTGCTGTTACAAACTGTAAGAAAAAGCAAAACTCCCTGCTTACAAAGTAAACAGTGAAATATAAACTGGATTACCTGTCATATCAGGAATATGTCACTTTTTTTTCAGGGTGTTCAGACATTTCATTCCAGAAAACCTTCACCAAGTTCACTGATTCAAGTTGTAGTAGAAGTAATGGTGAGGTGATGTAGCCTAAAGTCCCTTTTACTTACTATGTGCTACAGAAATGGAGAAAAAAGGATGGATCATGCCCTCAGAAGTTAAAAATTTGCATGTTGTAGTTGTGACTTTTACATTTTAAAGAAAATAACAAATGAAAACAATTTTGAAGCTTGTTTTGTTTTGAGTCATCTACCATTTTCTTATCATGTGTGTTGGCTGTTGTAACACAGAGCAAGAATCACTGAAGTCACAGATTGTAGGAAAAATCACAGAATCACAGAATCAGTTAGGTTGGAAAAGACCCTTGAGATCATCAAGTCCAACCTGTGAACCAACACCACCTTGTCTACTAAACCACGGCACTAAGTGCCCCATCCAGTCTCTTCTTAAATACCTCCAGGGACTCCACCACTTCCCTGGGCAGCCCATTCCCATGCCCAGTCGCACTCTCTGTGAAAAACTTCCTCCTAAGGTCAAACCTAAAACTCCCCTGGTGTAGCTTAAGACTGTGCCCTCTTGTCCTACTGCCAGTTGCCTGAGAGAAGACATCAATACCCACCTGGTTACAACCTCCTTTCAGGTAGCTGTAGAGAGCTATAAAGTCTCCCCTAAGCCTCCTCTTCTCCACGCTGAACAACCCCAGCTCCCTTCTCTCAGAGCTGGCAGTTCATTAGCAGCCAGGTTATCAACCTTACAACAAGCTGTCAACCCTCTGAATTTTTCATAATGTCATTCTCTTAAGAGCAGAAAACCCATATTTTTTTTCCTACACAAGCAAGAGACCATCAGATTCAAGGGAAGAAATGTAATTTTTGAACTTCGATCAATGTCTTTGATGCAGTTTAAGAAATTTCATGGATTGAGATGCATCCCTTCACTTCCACTCCAAAACTCCCTTCATTTCAGTCAGGGTAGAGGAACCCTCACTATTCTCTGTGGGTNTATAGCCTGGCAGCCCGTGCTCTCACAGCTCCAGAGGGATTAGCGTGGTGTTTACCTGCTCTTTCCCAGGCTGGGCAAACTTTTGATCTTGCTAATGTGTACACCAGTTTTTGACAGTTGCCATAGCACAATAGGAACTCTCCTATCTTTCTTGCTGTTTGTAACCTTTGAGGACTAACCAGCCAAGCNTACACAAGCAAGAGACCATCAGATTCAAGGGAAGAAATGTAATTTTTGAACTTCGATCAATGTCTTTGATGCAGTTTAAGAAATTTCATGGATTGAGATGCATCCCTTCACTTCCACTCCAAAACTCCCTTCATTTCAGTCAGGGTAGAGGAACCCTCACTATTCTCTGTGGGTTGCCCCTCACTGAGAATATGTTTTCAATACAGAAAGTGCAGAGTGGCCCAACTCTCCGTAGTTCTGTGCATGTGTGATTTTGCCTCTTCACCTGGGTTGTGTGGGCAAAGCAGTGTCTGTGTCATCTCCTTCACATTAAGAAACTTATTTTTTCTCTGCTATCTCAAGCAGCATTTGTAAACATTGCAGGACATAGGAATGCAGACTGGCTTCTGTCTGTACCTTATCTAGATGTCCTGGACACTAAGCTCTGACAATAGCTATACTGCTATTCAGTCTTGCATCCCTGGCTGTGTGTCTG
>VYZS01058105.1:0-14090 GCA_013400695.1 Neodrepanis coruscans | reverse complement strand
CAACTTTTAGCCTTTGCCAACAAGGCAGGGATGATACAGAGGGGAATGAAAAAGAGGAATGTGTAATTGAGAAATGGAGCATTGGATTTTATTTTGCAGCATTTCTGCAGTGCATCCTAAGTGGTTTAGATAATCATCCAGATAATGCAACAGCATATTTAACAGACAAACATTGACAGTCCAGTTGGTAAGAGAAAACAGTGGAATTACATATTAAAGGAGAACTAAATTTGCTTACCTTTTATAAGGGCAATTTCTGAATTTTATTTGTTACTGAAACCTGCTTAGTTTTCTTGTGTTCTTTACCACAGCTTGGCTTTTTTTCCTGCAAAACAAGCAGAGCATATTTGAAAGGGGGTTTTAATATTTTTTTCACTTCAGCAAACATTCACATCTTTGCACCTGTATTTGTTCTGATTTAGTCCAGGCTGTCTTTAATGGGTTTTGTAAATGGATCTCTTCTGTCCTTGGTTTCATAGGTGGAATTAGTTCATGTCCCTGATACAGCCAAAAATATCCATGCCCTGAATTCATCTGTGTTGTCAGAGATGTTTATTTTCTCCAGTCCAAACAGGGCAAAGCTTTCAGGAGAACACAGCACCCTTTGTTAAACCAAGTGATGCAGCCCAGGAGGAGGAGGCACAGCCCTAGAAAACCTTTATATTCCCTCAGATCCCCTGCAATTGCAATGTCAGTGTGTGCACTGTATTTTAAATAAATTCAGGATAAATGTGAGGGCTGAACATTTTAGTAAACTTAGTTCATGGGTTTTGGAAGGCAGGAAGTGAAAGTAGGTGAGAGTGTTTGTCTTTGTTTGGAGTTGTGACCATCTGGCAGCAGCTCCAGGGAGGGTCCTGCCTGGGTTTTGGGAGACAGCTCTGCTCCTGGGGGCTGGAAGGACTGGAGATTTTTTCCATGTGTTCAGCTGGAGAGAGTGGGAGGAGATCCTGCTCTCCATCTCCTGCTGTTTGATTGGAATTCCATCCCATTTCCCTTGTCCAGTGCTGCCTCCACACTTGGAACTTAGAACAGACAGATTTTGATCTTTTGGAAGTGTTTGGTAACACAGAAATTCTCAAAATGTGTCATTAACCTTTTTTTTCCCTCCTTAATTATATTCTTTTTAACATCTCTACCAGGAGCAGCAAAGAAGCCCAAATTTAAGCCTGATCCCAAACTTATGGACCATGGCCAGTCCAACCCAGAAGATGTGGATCTGTACAGCACCAGAAGCTGAGCCCAGGCTGCTCCCACACTGCCAAATCTCACAGCTAAGGGCAGGGAAGAAGGGAAGGAATAATCCTTACAGTACATACTCTGTGAGGTATCATTTCATCAGATATTTCCTTATCTCCCCATTTGCATTACTGACTTACATGATTCTGTTTAGTGCATATTTTGTTCCTGAGCAGTGGGAATTCACTCATTGTCACTGTCATTAATGAGACACTGAGAAAATGAGGTTTGTCAGTGTCTGCTCCCAGTGGGTCTCTCTGTGCCAAACTTGTTAATAAATGTCACTTCACAAAGGATATTGGAAAATGTAAACATCTCTCTGCTTCAGCTCAGATGTTCATTGATCTGAGAGGAGAATGTGATGGATGGGGCTTTGCAGAGGCTTCTTTGTCTCTTTTCTTTCAGCTCTGGACTGAAGTGCAGCATCTCACTGGTCAGAGTACCCCTAAAGTCTTGGTGCTTCTGTGAACAGCAGTGTCTTGAATGTTTGTGTGAACAAGTCACTTCTTTTCACTGCAAAACAATTTGGTGTTTGCCTCCTTCCCAAAGGGGAATGGAAACAGCTCCTTGTCCTGTCTCTGGTGTGTTTAACTGTCACTGAATTGGGGTAAAGGCACAAAGTGATCTCTAAACATCCTTTACAGACTATGCATCAGTTTTCACCTTCTTCTGATACCTTG
Organism: Neodrepanis coruscans; assembly: GCA_013400695.1. Lineage (NCBI taxonomy): Eukaryota > Metazoa > Chordata > Aves > Passeriformes > Philepittidae > Neodrepanis > Neodrepanis coruscans. Next base: position 12,174 of record VYZS01058105.1, on the reverse strand, counting down.
AAGAACTGTGTGTAAACTGCTTAATCCATGAAGCTGATCCTGAGTTTATATAAAATCCATTGGCAGTGTTTAGGAAGTTGGAAACTTGCTGTTATTTCAAGGTTTAAAGTGCTGACAGATATTAAAATGCAGAAGCAATAGGCAGTAACTTTTCATCCCAGAAGTCTGTGTTGTGCAATACCCATTGAAATTCTTTTTCCATAAGAATGAAATTAGCAATTGGAAGTTTCATCCCAGAAAACAATCAGACACTGTTTTTATCATTGTCTATATCACTCTCCTTCTGTTCATCCTCCATTTCTCTTCATGCTTCTCTTCATCTTTCAATTAATGAAAACATGGCCTTTGCAGTACAGTTGAGGTGGAAACAAGGACAAACTAAACAAGGACATAGTTTGGTTGGAAAAAAAACCCCATGAAATGCTGCTGCATATGGATGTGTTCCCAGCACTGGGATGTGAAGGGATATTTGCTCCTGTTCTCCATCAGAAGAGATTTCCCCTCCTGATTCCTTCTCCCAAGGCTGCAAATGCCAAGTGACAAACAGGCCAGCAGAATTCCCAGTGTCCCTGTGGGATTGGCAGGAGATGCTGCAGGATGGGATGTGCACAAGTGGTGAATGAGCAAGAGAGGTAACACAGCTTTTATGATGCTTCAGGAACAGATTTGGATTTTAAACCCCAAATTTCAGGCAGAGGGTTGGACTTTGTTACACAGAGTCCAGTGGAAAGTGAAGTTAATAGGTGAAGTTTAAAGAAGAATTCTCTTAGTTAAAATTGCTTGGGACAGCTGATGTAGAATTTAATGTGTTTTATTTCTTTAATCATCCCCTAAGGCCCAGGAAATTCTCAGAATTCAGGCAGCAGTCAGAGAATTTTAAATCAACCTTCAGAGAGCTCCTGGACAAGACACATTTAGTGTTTCATCACAGAGACAGGAGTAGGAATATTAGATGGCTGGGCTTCATATCCCATTTCCAGGGAAGCAGAGGAAGACATAAGGCAGGAAGTGAAAATGGTGAGGAAATAATGATTTTGAAGTGCAAGACTGGATGGCAGAAATTGTCCTATGTCTGCCTTTGATTAGATTCTGGATGAAAAACAGAAAGGAAAACCCCTGTGCTCTGCTCCAGAGTCTGTTAAATTCTCACTGCTGTCCTTTGGGTGCTGTGGTACCACAAGACAGGTAATGAAAGGTAAGATGATGCACATTGGGCTGGATTTTGGAGGAGTTGGCTGTGGGGAGACTTCTCAGGATGTAGTGGAGAACTCTGCACAAGAATAAGTGTCCTTTTCAGGAGCAGGGAAAGGAGCTGCCTTGGATGGGTTGCACTTGTGCCCTTTCCAGGCAAGAGCAGTGCCAAAAACTGCCTCTAAAGGGCATTTCCACTGCAGGCTCAGGGTACACATGGAAGGGCCTTGGGTTCCCTGGTGGTTGGGCAGGCAAGACTCACTTCTTAGTTTAGTTTTTCCATCAGCTGAGATTCCTCTTTGTCATCTTTGTTCATTTGTCTCAACAGTTTTTGTTTAATCACCACACAAAAAGCTGTGGTAAAATGAGAGTTGAGTGAAAAGATACAACTCAAGACAACTGTTCTCTAATTACAGCCAGAGAAAGTGGGACAAAGCTCTGGGAGCTTTTGTGTTCTGTCTGGGTGTGTTCTCTGCTTTCAGGTCACACATCTGAACTCTGCAGGTGACTTGTCCCAGGAGGCTGCAAGGAGCTGCAGCCACTTGTCTGTGTCAGTATTTCCTGGTAAAGGTGCTATGCAATGGCTTTGAAAAAGCAAATCCAGATCTCTGATGCCATTCTTGTGAGTCCTCAGTTCAAATATGTGCCTGAACTTGATCTCTTTTTAAGATTTCTGTTACAATGAAAAATGAAGACATTGGAAAAGTTGCATTGCAAGAGGTGGTTTTATTAATTTGTAGTGAAACCCTTTGAAATGCCTCTGAAATGTATCACTCACAGTCTCCTTCCCAATGCAATAATACAGTAACTTCATAAAAGTAAGAATGGATACTGTAATTTTTGTACATGTTATATAGAGGTGAAAAATTCAGTGTCTTGAACTGGGTCACATGTATTTTATAATCAGAAATAGCTTTAATTGATGGCATGTTTTTTTATTTATGGGTTCTGGTCAATATAGAGAGATTTGGAACTTGTTGATATTAAATTTTTATTTACATAAAACTGTGATACTTTATTTTCTCTTTATTTCTATGAAGCACCTGGAAATAAAGGGTGGAAAGATACTTTTTAGAAATTAAGTTTAACTGTTGTCTCATGTGTAGGCAAAATGTCCATTCCTTTGTTCTAAAGCACATTTTAAGAGTTAATTTGGCAAACATGCCTCAGTCCCACCAGTCTCACCAATGCTGGGGGACAAAACCTCAGCCCTCAAGGACTGGAACATTCCTGAAGTCACATACAGGTCACAGAAATGCTCAGTGTCTTAAATTGTGAGAAGTGCTTCCATTTTCTTCCCTTGGTGATTTCTTCTGAAGAATTCTGTAGCTCAGGACTTGGAAAAACAAAGACTTCTGTCCATGCTGGAGGAATGCCATGTACTGTTAAAGAACAAAGAGAGAGCAAATGTATTTATCTCAGTGTGACTCTGTGCTAATCTTCCAGGCAAAGTCATTTGCCAAGCCAAGGGTCAAACTTGATGTCATTGACAGCAGGAACTGCTCCAAAGGAGACAAAGTGTGTGAGGAAGCAGTGGGGCTGTTTTAATGGCATGTTGTTGTTGTTGTGATTCCTCAATAACCTGGGAAATACTCTCAAGGGATTTTACTTTCACTACAAAGTTGGGAGGATTTCTGAATCACACTGAAATACTGGAAGTGTATTTTAAATCCAAAACAACAATTGTATTGTTCCTCCCCCTGCACTGCTGTGCTTTCCTGGGAACACAGAGCCAGTGGCCAAACCCCAGGGAGGGGCAGAGGCACCATTGCCCAAGGTGCAATTAGTTCTTTATCCTTTCCTTTCCAGCTCTGGGACGTGGATTTTTGCTGCAACAACTGAAAGAAATTCCCTGTGTCTTCCCTGCTGGGACCAGGGAATGTGCTGGGGGAGTAGAGAGTGTTCTCCAAAGCCATCTTGAGGCAGATCTGAAATGAATTAAGAGTAAAGCTAATGAGCAGTTGACCATCTTCCACCACTGATTTTGGTGCCTAACTTTGGTTTTATCTCTCTATTTGAGGAAATGCAATTAGTCTGGGTATAGAATTCCTACCTTGGCACTTGGTTCTGCTGTATGCCAAGAACTCAGACAAGGAGAGGAAATGGGGGGGGTGAAATAAAGAGCTGAACAGCTGCTCAGGTCTGCTGGAAGTGGGTTGGTTTGTTGTTAACCTAAGAGAGCACTAAACAGAGAAAGCTCCTGCTGGGCTCTGCAGCCCTTCCAAACCAGCTGCATCAATAAATGCCAGTGCTGTAACCCAAGGGCAAGAGCTTGTTTTGTTCTCTGCTTCACTGAAACACCTCACCCCAAACCTGCAAATTGCATTTCTGCATCTTTTGAGTGAAGTCTCAAAGCCCCAGGTAAAGGTGTCTGTTCATCACCCAGCCTGAAGCACTGGCACCCAGCAGCTCTGAGCTGCAGCCAGAGGAGAATCCACTGCCAGCCAGGAGAACAAAGCCTCTCTCTGAGCTGCTTCCTCACACTTCTGCCTTCCATCTGAAGAGGGATGATGCAGTTTCTTCTATAAGGTAAAATGTCTCTGTTGCTGTGTGTTGTAAAGCACTTTGTGGCAGGGCTGAGAATCTCATCCCCTGCTGTAAACTGAAGTGCTGGTGGGCTTTCAGCCAGAGCACTGTTCTCTCAAGAATTTTCTGGGCATTGATTTTTTAGTCACCATTATTTATCCTTTGAAAAGTAAAGGTCAAAGTTTACCTTTTGCTGTTAATGTATCTGTGGTTGGCACAGCTCCTGTCAAATTAGGAAATGCACACTGGGATTTTAGCAGTTGCAGAGGAGCTTGGAGGGCACCATCCTAAAAAACAATGCTTGTGCTGACTTCCAACCATGAGCTTTGGGTCTGTCCTGCACAGTGTTCAGGAGGACAAGAGGCCACCACACACTGAACATCTGGGGCAGTGAATGCTGAGAACTTCTGAGAGACTCTTCAAATAATGAAAGGACAAAATGACAGTGTGGGGGGTGATGAGGGATCAGTTCCTGTTGTCACTCATCCCCTTGCCAAAGGGGGATTTCCTCTTAGAAAAGTGAAAAATGAACCAATAGAACTTGATGCTTGCAATGACAGGATTCCCTTTGGCTCCTGTCCCATCCCTGTTACTTGGCTTCAGGTCCATGGCTTTGGCATGACTTTAAAAACAATGCTCCAGGAACATTGCCTTTAAATGCATTCCAAGTTTGTTATCTGTAAAAGGTAACATAACCTTAATAGAAGAGTAGAGAAATCCTGAGAGATACCTTAGTACTGAAACCTATGTTCTTAAATGAATACTTTTACATGTGTATTCAGAACTAGCAAGATTATTGAGATGGTTTATGGAACCACCCAGTTTTCACAGAAGAAAACATGCTGGAGCAGTTAGCAGGAAGTTCTGTCAGTTTAAGTTAATTAGTAATTCTTCACAGGGAAGGATGCTGTAAAACAAGCTCAAAATCCACAATCCTTGACTGCAGCAGAAAGGAGAGTTCATTCTGCTGCTGCCAAAGGCTCCAGGATGGCCTCTGTGGGAGCCCTGCTGTGTGTCCTGTCCCTGGCCTGCAGCTCCCTGAGTGCCCAGGAATCCTCAGCACGTGAGACTGGGGGGATTTGGGCTGGGCTGTGGCCATGGCCACTGTGCTCTGATTCCTGGGGACTTCTCCTGGGGGATTAGGAGGGGTTTATTTAACCCACAGGAAAGCCTTTGTGTGCCAGCTCTTTGCTGTTCTCAAGTGTTTCACCATTCCTGAGCATGTTCTGCTGTGGCTTTCACCTGCTACTCACTGTGTCTGGGCAGTAAAAAGCTTCCAACCACACGAATTACAACTGAAATACCCTGTTCTGGTGGCTTTGGAGCATTTTCAGTCAGTCTCTCAATGTCTAAAGGATGTTTTTAAATGAGTTAAATGGTTTGGTTCTATTTCAGTGGGAAGAAGTGCTTGGTACAGAGGTTAAAAAATTATTCTTTTTATAGGGGTTTTTTTTATATAGTAATTAAAAACATGACAATGAGAATGTACTGAAAAAAGTTCTTTTTAAATGAGAAGTGATATGGAATTGGCTGTGATTCCATTAGAGTAGACCAGTATTGGTCAGGTATTTATTTTAATGGGAAGATTTGCTACAGATTTTATTGATTTATTTTATCATCACTGTCCTTTACCTTGTAGCTACCAGTTATTAGGAGTTGGGTATCACTAACCTCACAGTGGTGAAAACCAGCTGCAGTTACTATTTTTCTGATAGGAGAACCAACACTAACACAAACCACATCCTTCTGGAGGCCAAAATAAGGGGTAATCCCAATGCAAAAAAAAACCAAAACCACACACAAAGGTTTTAATTTGGATTATAATTAGAAGGCTGGAGTCTCAGATGGATTTCACAACTTTTAGCCTTTGCCAACAATCCAGAGATGATACAGAGTGNTGTGGGAGCCCTGCTGTGTGTCCTGTCCCTGGCCTGCAGCTCCCTGAGTGCCCAGGAATCCTCAGCACGTGAGACTGGGGGGATTTGGGCTGGGCTGTGGCCATGGCCACTGTGCTCTGATTCCTGGGGACTTCTCCTGGGGGATTAGGAGGGGTTTATTTAACCCACAGGAAAGCCTTTGTGTGCCAGCTCTTTGCTGTTCTCAAGTGTTTCACCATTCCTGAGCATGTTCTGCTGTGGCTTTCACCTGCTACTCACTGTGTCTGGGCAGTAAAAAGCTTCCAACCACACGAATTACAACTGAAATACCCTGTTCTGGTGGCTTTGGAGCATTTTCAGTCAGTCTCTCAATGTCTAAAGGATGTTTTTAAATGAGTTAAATGGTTTGGTTCTATTTCAGTGGGAAGAAGTGCTTGGTACAGAGGTTAAAAAATTATTCTTTTTATAGTTTTTTTTTTATATAGTAATTAAAAACATGACAATGAGAATGTACTGAAAAAAGTTCTTTTTAAATGAGAAGTGATATGGAATTGGCTGTGATTCCATTAGAGTAGACCAGTATTGGTCAGGTATTTATTTTAATGGGAAGATTTGCTACAGATTTTATTGATTTATTTTATCATCACTGTCCTTTACCTTGTAGCTACCAGTTATTAGGAGTTGGGTATCACTAACCTCACAGTGGTGAAAACCAGCTGCAGTTACTATTTTTCTGATAGGAGAACCAACACTAACACAAACCACATCCTTCTGGAGGCCAAAATAAGGGGTAATCCCAATGCAAAAAAAAACCAAAACCACACACAAAGGTTTTAATTTGGATTATAATTAGAAGGCTGGAGTCTCAGATGGATTTCACAACTTTTAGCCTTTGCCAACAATCCAGAGATGATACAGAGTGGAATTCAGATACAAGCACACTCCAAATGATGTGATAAAAACCATAAGAACAGCAGCCATACAATTTACTGGCCAGCTGGAATGTGGGTACACATTCAGGGCAAAGCAATTTCAGCAGGTAAAACTTCATTTCTCAAATAATGTCCCAATTTCCAACTGCATTCAATACTTTGTTTTCATTCACAGCCAACTGCAATGGAGTTGAGGACTTTGGGGACTGCCTGGGTGACACAATTGGCTTCTGTCCTACCAATATTTCCTGTTCATGTAAAAATGAAGAACCTTTCTGCAAGTAAGGGGTGGGGTTGGGTTGTGTGTTTAAATATACACCATGGAAATACCAAATATATTCTTAAGGGTGAACTCAATTCAGACCCTGCAATGTGAGCCATGAAAGGAGATGCTGATCTTCATTCACAATCTGCATAAATTTATAACTGGGACAAAGAATCAAATCTGGCATCTGGGCTCAGCATTTTCTATTTAAAATTATGTGTAATTCCTGATATAAATTCCTAATTCACTGTAATCCTTAATTTGCACATGCTCCCCATAGTCTCGGATATTTTACTTGTGTAATGGCATGTTCATTTTTTCCACAAGTTGATCAAATTTTCCTTAGAGTTAAAAAAATAAATAATTGGGGTATTTTAATTTCCTATTCTCCATTATGTAGTTGTTTTTTTCCTTTTAAAAAAAGCAGTGTCACAATGCCAGGTCTCAATGTGACATTTCACTTCCCCCTGCAGAGCCTCGAAGTTCAGCACCTTTGTGATGTTTAGGGCTGGCACAGGGATCTTTGCCCTGGGTCAGGCCCTGTTGTGGGAAATGCTCCCAGGAAAGTTCATTATCTCCCTCTGAAATTCCAGCCTGGACTTTACCAGGGCAACAAATCTGGAAAATGCTGTGTCTTACTAAGATAAGCAACACCTTCAAACTGGGAAAACAGGGACTCTCTTGGCCCCTCCATATTCAATAATAAATAATTACATAGCAAAATGTCTTACTTTTTTGGTATTACTTCCTTCTGAATGAAAATGGTGTTGCTAACACTGCCTGTTTTTATTGGCAGATGTGATTACTACAGAGTGGGCTGGAAGGTGTACTGGTACATGGACCCCAAATGTCACCACCTTTGGGACACTCTGAGTTTCATTCTGGTGGCTACTGTTCCTGCAGTGTCACTGGTTCTCATAGTGATTGCAATATTTTCCTGTGCCTACTCCTGTAAGAATGCAAGAGCTGGGTAAGTGATTTGGGGGACAGGTATAAGGGGGTTTGTAATAAAAATGGAAGTAAAGCAAAAAGAGTCTGGATTTCTCATCCATTTTTAACCTCTGGATATTTAAATGGACAAGGTTGCCATGTAGCCTCCTCTTCCAAAATACTCTTTGTACAATTTAGAACTTAATCAAAGCTCTTACTTGAGCACTCCAAGCTTACTCAGCATTTTACTACTACCTGCACTACTTTGAGTCATTGCCTCTTTTCTTAAGGGCTCACCAGACAAGCTTTAAAGGGTGAGGAGTGTATTTGCTACTGAAACTCAAGACTAGCAAATGTGTCTTTGTGATTTATTTGCTCTTAAGTATTGGCTTGCTTTCCACAAGTTTAATAAAGAAGGAGTAAGGCCAATAAACACTGACAAGAGTTTTGGTGATTAAACACAGTTCCTCCCATTCTTTGGTCTCAGACTTTGGCAATTGGAGCTGCTTTTTGCTTCCACCCCCACTGATACCTCTCCCAAGTACATAGACATAGATTTGCCAAGATCTCCAACATTGCTAATGCTCTAAATTCCCATTGTCATCCCAGGAGGAAGCAGCCAACCCTTCCATACCAAGGCCAGCACAACCCTGCCTTCAGTGCTGACACAGCTGCTCACCTGGGGCACCCACAGCCTGCCAGGGTAAGAGAAGCTCCCAGGGCTGAATCTGGGGACTCAGCAGAATGGTAATGAAGAGAAAAAAAAAAAAGGCATCTGGTAAAATTAAAGGCAGTCTGAGTTCACAGTCTCTCTAGTATGTGATTTCCAAGATCAGCTGAAAGCATGTGAGAAGGTGAAACCCTTCATCAAGGATAAAGGGCCTCTAACTTGCAGAGTGGGAAACAAAGAACTAGGCATTACTTTATCAGGAGGTTCAAAGAAATCTTTCCATTTTTGGCCAGGCAGAAGACCAGCATTAAAAAGAGACAATCTGGATATGAGCTGAAGCCACAGCTACAGCCCCTTCTCACAGTGTCATCCCTGTGCAGCTCCAGCTGCTGCTTTTGGTCTCTTCCACTCAGGAACTGGGTCCTGCCCTGGTTCCAGGGGAAGGGGCAGGAGAGCAGAGCCAGAGAGAAGAGTTTGGTGTCCTGGGCAGACCCAGCCAGTTTAGGCTGCTGCTCTTTGCTGTAGAGGCCAGAACTTGGGTTTATTTATGTGGGGGCACCAGCTGGTGCAGGGCAGCATCATTTTCCCAGTAAAAACCAGGTGGTACCACTGCCAACCTGCCTCTTTGGGAACAAACACCACAGTGCTCTGCAAAACCAGACCCTGACACCAGAGCCTGGTGAAAATGAGAAGTGTTTGCTTGAAATATATTTTATTCAGTTGGAAGTGGAATGAAAATTCACAGGAGTGGTTAAACTGCATTTATGTGACTCTTCTTCCCTTCTCATGTTGTGGTTCCTTCCAGTGGCATTTTGGGGGCCTGGGGGAGGTCAGTGGAGATGAGCAGAAGGATTTGGCTGTACAAATGTATTGTTTGTCATCTCTCAGCTGCACAATGTGGGAATGATGGGACAGAACTGCTTGTAGCACATAAGCCTTGTTGGCAGAGTTCTCACTGTGCTGAAAATTCACTGCCTGCCACAGGGGGAGGGTTTGGGGCTGGAATATTTAACCAGATCCTGCTTTATTATGTTTCCTGGGAAGGAGAAATCCCTAAATGAAATCTGAAATTAAATTACCTGCATCACCTTTGTAACAGAATATTTCACTGGGACCTTGGCAAGAATCCTGTGGGAGAGTAGAGCCTTTTATAGGACCACCTTTGTATTCTGTGATGGAGCTGGGATTTGGGCTTTGGTCCCTAAAGGATCACACTCTGCTCTGCCAGTTTTCTCCATCAGGCAAGATCACTGCTTGAACTAGTAGAAAAGATGGATAAATACAATTAAAAAACCAATGTAAAATACACAGAATCATGAAAGGGAATATATTTTTGTGAGTGTTCATTTCCTCATTTGGTGCTTCAAGTGATTATTTTTCCTATCAGGGTGTGTACAGAGGACATTGTAAGCTGACTAAGAAAGAAAATAATCTATTCTGATCCATCAGTTGCTGATAAATAAAGTATCAATTTCCTGGCAGGGCAGCAGCCTGAGCCTGCCTTCACCAGGAGATGGTGCTGTTTAATTTTTAACTAACTCTGAGTTTGGTTCAGCTGATGCTGTTGTTTTCAGGGTGTGATAAATTGGTTTATACCCTCTAACACACTGTTCTGTAATTTGTTGTTATTTTGCTCTGTGTTACCAGAATCCTGTACATCAGAACTGGGGTGCCTGGGATGGACATATTCCAAAACCTGTAGTGAGAAGGCAAGATTTTGATGACATCTCACTCCCAAGTCAAGGAGAGAATTACAGGTGTGCTGCTGGTTTTCTGCCTTTCTCACTCATTTTCACTTTATGCTCTGCTTTGGAGACTCAGAATGACTCAGGTCTGACAAAGGTCTGACTGTGGACATCCATAAATCCTAAAATCCTCATTTATCCAGAGGCTTCTCTGATTTTCCTCTGATAACTCTGAGTGTATCCATTTTCTTTACTATTTAGGAACACTTTCCCCTGTTGTGCTTCCCCACTTTAACCCCCCTCACTACCCTGCCAACTGTGGTGCAGCTCCTGCAAGTTTTCCAGAGAACTTGTTTGCAGAACATTTCCCTCACATGTAGCAGGTTCTGCTGCAGAGACACTCTGGAGCTTTCTGATATTTCACTCCATCAAGAATGTCTGTTTTTTTAATATAAGTGTTGAAAGTGTTGAAGGTATGGCTATCATGAATTTAAAACACTTTGAAAAATAGCCATAGGAAATCTAGAAAATCAGGTCTGTGGCACTGTTTGGGGTGACAGTGAGAAGAAAATACAAACTCAATATGTTGCTTCTATAAATTCACTTTCCTCTATGTTTGCAGGATGAGGTTTGACAGTAAAATGAACTCAAAAGAAGATTGAAATGTTGTTGACAAAATGTCATGTATGCAGTAGTGAGCCCCAGTATTTTTATATTTCAGTTGAACACTTCATGCAATTTGCAGTTCTAACACAGGTTTTTAAGAGCCTCCTTCTATTTTCACAGTGCTGTGTATTCCCAGCCCCTGAGGACACCAGCTTTGTCCCTGCCCAGACCCCAGAGGGCAGAGTTTGAGTATCCCAGCAGGAATTCACCTTATGCAGAGGGGAGAGCATAGCAGGTATGTATTAACTACAGCCCTGTGCACAGAGATCATTTCACTGTCTGTCTTGGACACCAGTCCCAGCCACCTTTCACTCTGGGGGTGTTTCCTTCAGGAGCTGACCCTGCTGAAATGCTGTTAAATATTTCAAAGCCTGGTTCAGTCATCATACACTCAGTTATTTGCAGGAAAATCACCTCCCAAAGCTTGTGGGGAGTGCACACTCAGAAGCTGCACATCCTAAAAAAACTAATATATATATATATATAAGTAATTTATTAGATTACATACAATTATTAGGTGTCATGCTACTGATTTAATTCCAATCTCTTCACAGAATTACTGAGAACAAGAGGTTCCTGTATCAGAAATGTCTTGGAATGCTGTGAGATGAAGGGACAATCCAGAAGCTGAGAGAGCAGGGGGCTGGCATACAGAGGAAATAGCCAACACTATTAAAAAGCATTGAAAGTTACTGCAAAGAAAAGGTAGAGAAGATAATTATAACTATTATCACTATATCATTTATAACTATTATAATCTTGAATATTCTTTAGCACATTATAGCAACTGAAGCCCATTGTGCCCTGGGTGACATTGCTTTGCTCTTCCCCTTAAAAGCCAATATTTAAAAGGAAAAAACCCAAAAATTATCCATAAATTTGAGCTGGAATGGTTTCCCTTTAAAACAGCCATGGCTTTCTTCATAATCTTTTCTGTAGATGATGAAAATAAATGGAGCTATGGAAGATTGACTCCCTTGCCATTAACTAATAAATTAAAGAGAATAAAGTCCTGAATTTATTTCTCATTTTCCAACAAGTCCAAAGTTGAGATTTATGTTAAGTGATTTTTTTCCTTAGTATTGTGTAATTTGTGAAACTAGACAACAAAACCAGAATCTTAAGGGTTTTAGAAAGTTTTTTTCATGTCTTTTTTTCTTTTGGTTGGGGGGTTTTGTTTCCAAATATCCAAAGTGTGCAAGATTCACTGGTTTTACTTCTCCTGCTGCAGGACTCCTGTGGGCAGTTAAATCTGCAAGTACTGAGGGCAGATTTGCCAAGTGTTAAATCATCTCACGCTGCCAGAGGGATTCCTCAGGAATAGTTGGAATCACAGGCACAAAAAATTCATTCCAAAGAATCCAAAGTTTTTCTGGGTGTGGACTGTTGGCAAACCTGCACTGCCATGACCTGTGAGAGTGCAGGCAGCCCA
>VYZS01058000.1:4804-40849 GCA_013400695.1 Neodrepanis coruscans | reverse complement strand
CGGCTCCGCCGGGACACTGCCGCAGACCGGCGCCCGGGCACACGCACCGCCGCCCTGGCATCATGAGTCCCCGGCTCCGGCGCGGTCCTCGCTCCGCGTTTTTACAGACAGGCCCTTTAAAAAGTTTGGCTCTTTTTTTTTTTTTTTTTTTTTCTTTTTCTTGGTTTTTTTTTTGAAAAGCCGGNTTTTCCTTCTCTGCGTTTTGTTTTGAGAAAGCCGTGGGTCTGGCCACCTAGCCTGAGCTGCTGAGCTTTAGGTTGAAAGTTGGGGGTGTTTTTTGGGGGTTGCGGGAAAGTAAAATAAAGTTTTTCTCCAGTTAAAATGAACGTTAATTTAAACAACTTGGTTGAGTTCCTTCATACTAAAGCTCTACACGCTTGATGGTCCGGGGGGGGGAGAGGGGTCCCAGAAAAATAAATGCGAGGGCGGAGAATCCCCAGAAAAGTAAATGCAAGGTCACCTTGAAAAAGATAAGATTTGATCCCTTTACAAGCAGCAATATTTTGAGTATTTTTAGCTACGCTCTTATCAGCCTGACCGAAAACAAATTAATTCCAACTCTTTCAAAAAAAAGTTTCAGGTAACCTAAAACTGTTAATTTGCAGTCAAAGTTTATACAAGTGAGAGTTCATTGACGCTGTTCTACTGTTTATTTCATGTAAAAGCATTAAGAACTTTTCTCAAAGCTTTTTGGTTATAGAAAACTAATTCAACTTAAATTATTCCCATCATTAAACACCATTTAAATAATTCTAAAAATATTTATTCAGATAATTCAGAGAAGCCTGGTTAATTGAAAAAAACATTTTGATTGAAAAGATTTCTTAGCACGCAAAGATATGTATAGTAATGCTTTTAAAACAAAAAAATCTCTTTAAGACCACTTTTTTCCTAGTAATTGTAATTCCCGAGGACTTTTCTATTTTATTCCTAAATAACCTTGTTAAAACTCCTTAGAGACAAGGATTTGGAGACTTTATTTAGTGGCACATCCTTCATTATAAGCTTTACTGCTCAAAAAAACACTTAAAGTTTTTAGTTTTTAAATACAACTATATAAAAATGGTTATGGGCAGCATCCTAAGTGGGCCTTCCCACAGAAGCTGGACAGATTTCTTATGTTAAAAAAAAAAAAGTCAGCATTGCTTTTCAATTGGAATCTGGTTATATAATTTTTTTAAGTAATCAACCAATTCCAAACTTTTGCCAAAGCCAAACTTTTGCCAAAGACTCGCCTACAAATCTTCTTTCCATGTATGCCCAGCATAGAAAACGAAGGTGAAGTTACAAATCACTCCCTAAATGGAAGGGTCGGGCCCAAGCAGAGGAGCCTCAGCAGGAGTCCAGCAGCTCCGCTGTGCAGCCCAGACACACGCGACCGGTACAGGGCAGTGCCCAGTCCATCAGCCCCGCGGATTCACTTCTGTTGGCATGAATACAGCAGGACCCAAACCGCCAGCAGTGCGGGTGTGAGCACCACATGCCAAAGAGCTCTGCCAGAGCTGGGTGCCCACACTCCTGACACCAGCATTAGAAGATCAGAAAAGCCAAACTTCAGGGTCCCTAACATCAGCAAATACTTCCAGGGGCCAAACTCTGCCCTGAATTCAAGCCCACACAGCATCACTGGCTTTAGAGGCTGTTGCTCAAGTGAGAACCTGGGAGCTGGAGGGACACCACAAGCATTCTTCTGATCTGGTTTACAGGAAGGAACTTTGCTTCAGACGTTACAAGGCAGAACATCTGACATATTATTATTATTCCAGTCCTACAGAAACCACAGATAGGAAGTTGGCAATACGATACAAAGAAGGAACTGGAGAAGGGAGGACAAATGATTTTGAACAGATTCTCTTATCATAAGAAACCCTACGTAAATTTTCCATGATGGTGCCATTATTTACACTTGCTTTCCCTGAAGGATGCTTCAGAGCAGCACTGCCAATAGCATTACTAAGCAGATACAGTACAAAAAGGTGAGGAGAGGTAACATATCTATAAAATAAAGCACCTTGCAGCAACTAGATTTCTCCAGATCTACACAAGTCAGTGAATGGAGAGAATGGAAACCCTTTACAACTGCCCCTGGACAAAACCAAACCAGAACACACTGTACACTCTGTAAATTTGCATATACTTCTATATTTGTTATATCTGTTCAGAAACAAAATTGGCTCAGGTAGAAACAGTTACCAAAAAAAAAAAAAAAAAAGGGTTGGATGTAACTTTATAGGTCATACTGAAGTACACATTTAATGTCACCTTTAATGCTGAAAGGTCTGATTGCAGTCATCAGCTAAGGTTATCCCTTTCTGGTGTACCTACAGAATTTTCCAGACCATGTTTTTAAAGAAATAATGCTTTTTGCTGTGAGATATGGTGCTTTTTTTAAGAGGATCACATGGTGTTTCTGAACTGGGTGTCATTGCCCCAAGAGATTGCCCCTCTTCTTACTGCCTTACTTCATTAATACAAAAGACCCTTATATGTCAAAATTCCTCTGCCCCAAGGTCACCTGCTCAAGCCTGTCATCTTCAACCGGAGTCCTAGTCTCCAAATTACATACAATGCACAAAGAGTTGCTGTCTCTCTTTAGCTTCTATAATCCCACAAATTAATTTTCCTTTAGCAGCTTCATAAGGAGTAAAGGGAAATAAGCATGAGAAGAAAGACAAGACCAGTGTCTGAGGAGAAAGACAAGACCAGTGTCAAAAGGAGTAAGAGAAATGTTTAGGAGACAGACATTGGTGTAATAACAGCTATGGGGAACGCCATGTGCACCCATCACACAACTTACTACTTGGCTGTATTTTGACATCAGCTGTCAAACTGTGACCATGCTGTTTAACAAATACCACTCTCATAGGTGTGCAAAGACACCAAGTGACATTTGGAGTGATCTGAGATACAATGCCCTGAAATGACAGACTATGAAGAAGTGAAAACTACTCATAGCTATTGAGAGAGAGAAAATAAGGGGGTACAAAACACCCTCATTCATTCTGTCTCCAGGTTTCTCCTCCTAGATCAAGTCACCTTACTGTTATTCTGCCCATTTTTACAGGTCTGCATCACACACTTTCCAATTTATGTGCAGTCATAAATGAGCACCCCAGAAGAAGATTCAGCAGCAGTAGATTAATAATGAAGAATTTAAGAACTAAGGTAGTGCATTAGAGGAATTAATTCTACAGTCATCCCCAGATCCTTGCATCAGTAGTTGTTTTGTAACCTCAACTGGCCACATCCTTTCTGAGGTATACTGGATGGAAAAGGTTGCCATTTACTCCACTGCAGTCTTGCTTCCTCCTATTGATGGCACTTCTTCCTCCCATGCTTCTTTATCTCTACATTACTTAACATGTTTCTTGTGCCATCTCATCACCAATCACACCGTTGATCTATTGACATACTGCTTTATTAATTACAAATTTAGATAAGAATAAATAAGCTTGAAGGCATGGAAACAAATAGGTCATGATTAGAGAGTACAAGCAATAGAGAGGTAGAGGTCACAACATTTGGAAAGTAGGGCACCCAGATACAGTGGCATGAAGGACTTCAACTTGGAATATAAACGTAACAAACTACATGAAAAAAATCAGTTCAATATCCATATCAACCACCACATTTTGCATAATTGCCACCAATATTTTGATGACTCACCCGTAGAAATTGCCTAAACATTAGGTTTAGCCTGATACCATGCCTTACTTACACAAAACAACACTTAAAAAACCTGGGCCGTAATTTCATGATGTAACTTGTAAAGCTGTGTGACTCCAGTATCAATCATCCTTCCAAAGACAGAACTGCCTAACCAGTAAGCATCTTAAGGGGTGACTGGTCAGGACATAGGAAATAAGAGGAGGTAAAAAAGAGTGAACCAGAGATTCATACCAACACCAGAAGACAGACAGGCTTCTGTGACTGGAGATTGGGTGAAGGCCAACGGGGCTGTTCTGTGAGGAATCTAAAGAACAGATTTTGGAGAACTGTGCTTCTATGAGGTGGGGATCTGACATATAGAGGACAGTTCAGTAAAACCAGAGAAAGTATGGTGACTGGAGCTCCCGTTGAAACAAACTGCAGTGCAAAATTATTGCTGGAACAGATCAAGAATAACTATATCATGCTCTAGATTTATTTAAATAGAGTCTCACATTCCTCAGTTTAGAGTATCTTAAAAAGGAGAATTAAGCTTAAAAGATTAATAGTTCTCACTTCCAAGTTAGAATAATCTTAAGATATTCAGGCACTAAAATGTACCAGGAAAAAAAAAAACAGAGACAGAACTTTACTACAGTACCTGGAGAAATAATTTTTCACAACTAACACTGCCAAAATTTATAGGAAAATTTGAACTAAAAACGATGGCAAAAATTGGGAGAACCTTCTATAATATTCATAGTTCCTTTGGCAAGCACAGATGAATGGGGAAAAACCCAGGTAAGTAATGGTATTGAAATACAGAAGAGTATGCTAATGAATAGGAGGACACAAAGCTGGTTTTCCAGGTTTTTTAATAAAACTAGTAGTTATTAAAAACAGTGTCCACGCAATGGAACTAATAAAAGAACCATTCCTAATACAACTGAGGTGTTGCCGATGATGTAAAAAGAAAAATTAAAATTAAAAAAATAATAATAGAAGGAATGCAAGCAAAAAAAAAAAAAGGATGCCTAAAACATGAAATGAGGTGTTATGGGGATACAGAAACACAGTGGAATAGCAAGCTATACCCAAAGCATTTGTGTTCATGCAAAAAACACAAACATTCTCATTTTAAGCTGTACTCATATACGGACAAGATAAAATAGAGGAACAGAAGGGATGTTATGAGTAAAGCACCACCTAAGTAACAACTTTTGAAACAGAATAGTTTTACTTGGACACTTCTGAGTCCCAGTGGCGAAGCCAACTGGCTGAAGTTTGGATATGAATGAGGATTGCTGTAAAAGAAGTCCTCCTATTATCACTAGGATGTGTCTCAATATGAGTGGAACTTATTCTCAGATTTAAACTGAAGAACAAATGCTAATAATAGGAGGAGGCAGCCCTCATTCAAAATGATAGCTGGCAGATTTTTTCATAAGATGAATAAATGGCAAAAAGAATACAAGTTTAGTTTTATCCACTAAGGAACATACGACAGGAGAGCTAATAGAAAAACTTCAATACAATGACTTGAAGTTAATTCTACTTATTCAGAAAGATAAATGGAATATAATTACAATTAAGGTTCACAATTCCAAAATGGAAAACTTGGATATGCTGTTGAACCTAGGTGGTCCATTGAATTGGCTAGTCCAATAATCATAGTTTTTTTGAAACAAATTTAAAAAAAAATCATTGTAAAAATATCTGAAATGCAAAGTAAAGCCCTGAAAAAACTCTCTTAGAAACTCCATAACCTCAAAGGGAGGAGAATCCATGCTTACATATTAGGTCTTCAGAATAGAACTACAATTAGCAAGTTAGGATTCTAAAGAGCAGTCAGCAGCTAGGCCAGGACCAAACCCAAGTGATTTTCTGCTCTTGAGCTTTTGTACTTAGCATATTTGGGCCGTGCTTTGTTAATCTGGAAGTGCCTCTTGTCATAAAATGTTATACTTTGAAGTCTGTCCCTGGTTTTGAAGGCTGTCTCATTTTCGTAGAAATTAATCTGCTTCTCCACCTTGAGCACAGAAATACCAGGTTCTCAGAAAGGACAAGCTCAGACTAGTTTCAAAACAAGTGCATCTTGACTGGTCGGAATATAATTAGTATCTTAGGCATTCCCAAGGATTACATTTCAAAGCTTTTGCATTACTCACAGCAATTAAGTTGCACCAAATAACTTCTATAGTTTTAGCTCTAACTCTCTAATTAGTGATTTAAAACACACGTATTTTACATTGTCTTGCCTTTTTTCCATGTGGCCAGGTATATAAAGCACAACATTTCAGTGCAAACAAAAGCTTTTAAAAAAATAATCACTATGCCAAATGTAATGTAAAAGGAATTTATTCTTTTCCAGAAGAACAGAGATACAGTGACTCAATATTCACTTTTAATGAAGCCCCATTCCACCGTGAAGAATGTGCAGCCCAGTATTTTTAATGAATCAGAATATGGCTCACATTTTAAATGCCTGATCACAGTGCCAGAGGAGTTCAAAGAGCCCTCACTAAAACCATCAGTAGAACACCGTGGTTGCACAAGCCGCTGAAGTACCTACTTTGTAGCCAGAAGTAATTACGTTCCTCTGCCAATCTCTTCTGCAGAAACTCAATCTAACAGGCAGAGATCACATCTATCAGATAAGAGCTCCATCCAAGGCACAGAGGCTGCTGCTTTTCTTGGAAAACACAGCTAGAAGACAAAACACCATTTTCTCGGTGTGTGATGGTTCCACACACACACACTACACCCTTTGGAATAAAAATTGTCAGTGTTGGGAATACATATCCATGATACGGAACAACTCCACTTCCTTCCTTCCTCCACTTGAGAGAGTGCAAATCTACACCTTGAGATCACGGCACAACTATGAGGTTCTGGACTTGTAAAGCTCAGGAACCTCAGGTGTAAGAACCCATTATTATGAGGCCAGACACCCAGCTGCCTTTGCAAATCTCGCTTTTCATCCCCACTCTTCTTAAAATAACAGTGGAATGAGACAGGATCTGGAACCTTCACCTGAACTATGCAAAATACATCTTGCCCCCAAAGGCTCCGATTTAGTGCTGTTGAGCTGTAGGAAATCAGCACGAAATATTTCAGGTAGACAGCACTCAAGAGTGATAACCATGGGACACAGATTTAAACCTGGAAGCACACATAATGGAGCTTATGTTTTGGAGTTTCACAGCACTAAATCAAAGTAGGCAAGTGCAACCTGCATCTTCCCATAAAACAAATTACACTGTGCAGTCCAGAGAGTGACAAAAGGTCTTACTGAAACGACTGCTAACTTCTTTCAAACCAGAGAGGAATGAAGGCACATCCAAGAGGGGAAAAAATAGGAAAAAAAACATAACACAGGGAATTATGTACCTTACTTTTATATAATACCCTCAAACAGCTAAACTGCTTGTTGCAGCTTCCCCAGATGAGTCCATGATTGAGTTAGAAGGCTTACGTTTTATTCATGTGGTTACTGGTTGGGAAAGTGTAAATCTTCTGTTCCCCATGGCTTTTAATGGAGCACACTATGTAACCTGAAAACACAGCAGTTGCTTCCAGCAAAGGCAGGAAGAAAACTGACAGTCTTTGTACAACCACAAAAAAAAAAAATCATATATATATATATATATACACACATGCCAATACCAATTATATGAAAACCTCAAATTGCAAGTGTGGAAAGTAATTTTGGAACATCAAGATGAACTAGTTGGAAGAATTTTACTGCTCCCTTTTTAATTTTTCATTATGGTCATATATTTCACCTTTTTGTGTCTGAGGTTTTTTACTGTTAACCAAAAAAACATTTGTGTGCATTAGCAAGGTGAAAAGACTCCAGTCTCTCCCAGAAGCTCCTATTCACAAGGGTATCTGGTCCTCATTAATTTAAACCTCTAGTCACCTCTAGAAAAAACAACTCAGAATACCTAGCTTTTTAAGTGCCCAAATACAGTAATAAGTTATTGTGCTACATCATAAAATTCTTAATTAACATTTATTTTGAGCTGTGTACACTAGTGTTTGCTTGCAGTTCTTCCATGTATAATGTTATTTTACCCACTGCAGTTCATCTGCTGGTCACATCTGTGTAACAATACCAAAGCCATACTCCAAGAACACTTGTGCATATGGAGAAACAGCAAAAGGCTTTCTCTGTCAATATTCTTATGTGTGGGATAAGCACTGTTACCACCTGTAGATCACTGTTAGCACCTCTACGACCCAGACTCACAGGAACATCAGGCAAAAAAGCCTGCTAAGTAAAATGACACGTACACATCTTTCTTACAAAACAACGTGGAAATAAATTGGCTTTGTCTTGTTTTAATTACATCGAATTAATTGCACCAAATCCCTGTCTAGCGGAACATTGCTGCAATTGCTGCAGGAGTGGATTTGACTATTTATTAGAAAAACACCTAAAACTTGTTAAATGTATCATTTAAACACATGGGTAGGAAAAAAAATCAAATGAGACTATTTCAAGGTACCCCCCCTTTTTCATGAATGAGCACACTCCCCTTCTACAAGGCAAGAGGTTTTCATTTTTGAGACACAAAACCTCGATTTTTCAGCAGCAAAATTCCAGGCCCATTAACACTGCAGAGTTGCAAGGAGTTGCAGCGCTGCAGTGCACTGACCACAACATTCCCCATCCCCCTGGACGTCCAACCTGCTCCAAAGTGTGACTGTTGCACAACAGTCCCTCGTCCTCTCCTTATTTTATATTTTAACAGTGTGAAGAATATTTAAGGGCAAGTGCTTCATGCATTGCAAGGTTTAAAGGCATTTCGCTGCCTTTCTCCTGCCAGCCCAACCGGGCCAACAGTGTCACACATGAGGTTCAGGTACTCCACGCCTTCTAACGATGTTACGTCACCTCTAACACACACTAAACCACATTTCTCAGGAAATAATGACAACTTCCAAGGGGCACAACAACCTATTCTTGTTCCAAACAAGGACATTAGGCAGAAAACTCACGCTATAACCCAACAGAGGACAGGAACTGTGAAACTCGGGGTATCTACCTCGGAGTTACCACCTTCTTGTTTTAGGTCCTTTGTTGATTTGTTATAAGCAAGTTATAAATGACAGAGGGAAGGGAGACGGCCTTTGGAGGAACGGACGGGAGTTACATTTGTTTTCATACACTTGTTTCTAAACGAGCGCTTTGCGTAAACCCTCTTCGCAAAAACTAACACTCCGGTAAAAGGCAGGTCTCAAATGTCACACGACAGAACGACGGTGGATTTTTTTACTTTGTAGCCGGGCGCGCTCATTTCTGTTCCCGGTGCAAACCCGCTCCGAGCACTCCCGCACTCACACAACACACGCGAGCCCTCCCGCAATTCCACACAGGCCTCTCTGGCTGCTCACACCGCCCTCCAGCCAGGACACAGGAGCCCACCGGCTCTCGTTTCCCATTTCCCCGCAGACACGGAACTCCCTCATCCTGGAAAAGCCATCCCGGATTCCCAAGGAGCGGCTCGGGACCCGCCCGGCGGCACCTGCAGGGACCGCCCGCCCGTCCCGCTGCCCCCGCCGCGGGCACAGTTCGCCACCACACCACGGCTACGGATCCTCCCAAAGGCACCGGCCCCGGGAAGCTGCTAAGGGACCCCCCCCCAGGGATGGGACCGGGACCAGGATCGGGACCGCCCAGCGCCACCGCGGGCGCGGCCTGAGAGCGGGGAAGGGACGGGGAGCGGCAGGAGGGCTACGATGAGAGGGCAGCCAGGCGCAGGCACAGCGGAGAGCGCGGCTGGAGGGGAGGTATCGATATCCCGAGCGATAATTTAGGAAGCGGGATAACCCGCGGCACCTGCCGCCAACACTCACCCCATCCCGCGGAGGCGGCGGCCCCTTTAAGACCGCCAGAGACCCCGCCTACCGCCTTCTCCCTTCCGCCAATCGGCGGCGGCGACGCAGCCGGGGCTGGCGGCAGCCAATGGGGGCGCCGTTTGGTGCCCGTCGGGGAGGCGAACGGGCAAGATGGCGGCGCCGAGCGAGGCNAGGCGGGCGGGCCGCCGCCGTGCGGGTTCAGCGGCGCCCAGGACGCGGATCTGGAGCTGGGCCCCGCCGAGCTGCGGCAGCGGGACGTGCTGCTGTCGGAGCTGCGCGGCTGCCGGGTGCGGCTCCGCGGCAACGCCAACACGCTGCGGGTGCGCGGCTGCCACGGCTGCACCGTGCTGAGCGGGCCCGTGTCCACCTCCGTGCTGGTGGACGGCTGCAGCGGCTGCCAGCTGGCCGTGGCCTGCCAGCAGCTCCGCACGCACCGCACCCGCGACTGCCGCTTCTTCGTGCAGGTCACCAGCCGCGCCGTCATCGAGGGCTGCACCGGAGTCGCCTTCGCCCCCTACTCCTGGAGCTACCCGGGCCTCGAGGAGGATTTCCAGTCGTCGGGGCTGGACAGAGGCAGCAACAACTGGAACCTGGTGGATGACTTTGACTGGCTGGCGGCTGACAAGCCTTCGCCCAACTGGAGCGTGATCCCCGAGCAGGAGAGAGTCACTTGCTGGGACTGACAGGGTGACTGCGGAGGCAGCTCGGTGCCGTGCGGGAGATCCTGATGGAAATGCACACTGTGGGACTTGATTCCCGATCTGCCATTACATGATTCTGTTCGGTATTTAAGTTACGAATTCCAACGTGTGACTGTATTTTTTTTAATTGAAGAATAGCAGTCAGAGTTTACTGTTCTTGAACGAGTTGCTGCTATAGTCTTTATGTATCATTGTGGGATTTGCCAACTCCTGCAGTACCTCATTGCTGAGTTTTTTCCTAATTAAGGTGGTGCAAGGGCCGTTGATACCCAACAGTGAGGCTCTGTTAAATTTTGTTGTGTTGCTTGCACTCTGCCAGGCATAATCTGAACTAGCTGGAGGTGGTACAAGCTGGACTGGAATGGAAAGATCAAATACCGGATTTTTCATATTTTTGTTGTTCTGAAATTGCAGACAACAATACATATGTGGAGTGCAGGAGAATTCTTCTGTGAGGTAATGCGAACAGAAGGTAAATGCAAAGGAGGAGTTTGTAACTGCACAGTGCAGCAGACTGAGATGAAGCCTGGGTTGTGATATAATGATGAGCCAGTTTTTGTTGATACAGGTTAAATCTGTGAGCTCTCTTTGGGCTTTTATTTCAAGTGAGATAAGCCAAAAGAAGAGGGGTGTTTTAATAAACATTTAACATTTCCTGATATATTAATAATTGCTTGAAATCAACAAACCTGCAGAGGCCGTATGAATACTAAACCTTCTGTCTACCAAACAAAAGACTTTGTGTGCTGTGACCCTCATTTGCAGCACTCTGCCACTGCTGAAGTGCAGTGCTGACAGAGGGAATCGGTAAAATAGAAACATGAGGTGCTATATTCTAGTTCCAAAATTGCATGTTACCTTGCACAGAGTAACTTAAGCCCTGTTTCTTCACTCTTGCTAAATAATAAAAAAGCAGCAGCCTTGTGGAATATGTCTTTAGTTTGGCCTCTTAGTGCTGATGAACTGACCATTCCATACATAAAGTATACATAGCAGTTATAGGTTTCTAAAACCCCTCCTTAACTTGTGACACTTTGCAGGAAATACTTGTTTATATTGCCTTAGAACCAGTATAAAGCTTTATTTTTAAACCGCCAACATCTATGTGCCTCTAACAGACAGTAAATGGTAGCTGAAACATCAAAAACTGCATTAACTACCATGACAAGTACCTGAAACTTTATTAGGTAGTTGACTGGTTTTGAGAAGAAAAATCTTTTTTTTTTTTCAGTGTATTTAATTTGAAAGGAGGGGGGACAAGGGATTTTTTTATATTATTTACGTTCTTGACAATTTTGTTTATTTCTGTTAATGTATACCTTTGACTGAGTTGGGTTTTGCATTTCAAATATATTTGTTTTGAATTGTTTCATTTGTCTTTTTACTGAAGATTCTTTGCGCTGACCGTGTCATAAAGTGTTTTAAAGAATATATTCTTAGTCTTGCTTTAGTGTACATAATACCCTTTGTTAAAGGGATATGATCAGTTGAGGCTCTCAAATAACTTGGTTTTAACACATCCATCCTTGTATAGAACCTGATTTTGTAGTGAATGATTCTTCTTAACATATACTGGTAGCGACAGATCAATCCCTTTAACACCCTCTAGACTTGAGATTGCAAATTGTTCAGCCTGTAAGAGCTACACTAATACCTTAGTTCTGCTCTCCCAAAGCTGTAAATGTTCACAGTTGCTTAACTGCGGTGACGGGCAGTGGCAGATCTAGAAGTTGAGGGATCCTGCCAGGCTGTAGCCGTAACCAGGGGTGTTCTGGGGCTTCTCAGCACACTTCCCTCTGGCATGTAAATGTGGTTCTGTATTAGATGTTGGTCCATAGCTTAGGATATTGCCTGAATAAACAGGGCAGGAGTCAAAACTAGGAAGTTCAGACTTCAGTTGCGCTGTGAAATGGCTTCCTTGGTGATGTTTTTCAGAAGTCAAGTTATTGATGTCCTAGTTCGTAATGTTGTCTCCAGGTGCTTTTGTCAAACCAAAATTGTTAGGTAATGCTCTTCAGGAACATGACTCCAGGCTGTCCTAGACAATTACTTAAAGATTTGTCATTACCTTTGTGAAACAGAACAGTTAACCAACTCTTGTTTTGTAGCACAGCTTGAAACAAGGAAATTCAATCTGAGAACAGCAAGACTGAAAAAGTTTGGTCAGGCAAGTACCTAAATGTGATTTATAGTTCTAGATATGTACCTCCTGCTGAAGTCCAGGCATTTCCCTTTGTCTGACCCTGCTTCTCTGAATACCAGGAGCAAAAGTTGAGTTATCCATCCCTCTTTCATTTAAATAGGTTTTGGTGTGTACTTAAACCAAATTGTTGTGTGAAATAAAAAGGTACGCTGTACATACATAAGACAATTTCTTACACACTTTTATACATTATATTTTTAAGGGCTTGAATTATTTTTTTTAAAGTTTCTTCTCAAGCAGTAGACACGTAGACAAGGATAAAATCTTAGTGGCTTTACCTGGAATTGCTTCAGGTTTCACTAAACAGCCAATTTTATCACATACAAGGAAAGGTAGGAATAGCAAGAAAAAGAATCTATGCAACTTGTGGAATTTCAGCATTTCCATTCACACCATGATCTAATGTATCTGACTGACTTGGGAGATCCTCCTGGTACACTGAGGTGTTGTCTAGCAGTGATGACAATCGTGAGCCTTTTGTCAGCTGCTGGGAGTTCTCAACCTATGTCTTTCTGCAAGTACAGACTGATTTCTTACACCTGTTCTTTCAGCAGTGAACGCTACACCCCAGGCATCGCAGTCTTGCAAATGGGTCAAAGAAGAGCTGTGTTTCCAGAACACATTACACCATGTGGGATAATGATGGCTGAAATGCTGGGAACTACCCAGAGCAAAAACCATACCAAAAGCTCCACAGTGTCCCCCAGCAAAGGTCAGGAGTCTTGCCACCCTTACCACCTTACAACTACCAGAAAGGAGGTTGTAGCTAGGTGGGTATTGGTCTCTTCTCCCAGGCAACCAGCACTAGGACAGAGGACACAGCCATAAGCTGCACCAGGGGAGGTTTAGGTTGGAGGTTAGGAAGTTCTTTACAGAGCCTGGGCAACGAAATGTGCTGCCTAAGGAGGTGGTGGAGTCACTGTCCCTGGAGGTGTCTTTAGAAAAGACTGGATGTGGCACTCAGTGCTGTGGTCTTGTTGGCAAGGTGGTGTTGGGTCAAGGGTTGGTCAATGATCTCAGAGGACTTTTCCAGCCTAAATGATTCTGTGAAATTAAAGCAAAACCATAAGATAGGTTGCATGAGCAAACTTCTACAGAATAGCTTCCCTTCATAGGTAAAATCAAGTATTGTTTTTCTGGCAGTGAAATCCCACCAATCCTAAGGAAAGACAAGGGGAAAAAAAAAACACAGAAAGGCATGTCTAGTATCACGGAACAGTGTGAAAGAAGGATTGGGCCAGAAAATTATTTTTTGTTTTACCAGCCAAGGGCACTTCCATAGTTTAGGTATGTATGTATTTTATGGCTCATGCTCCTGAAGATGGAAAGGTTAAGATTGGTCCAGGACTGTTTAGTAAATACCAGATTAAATTGTCTGCATTAAAACGAACTTTCTCGTAACTGATAAATGTTTGGTTTATGTTTAGGTTAGCAGGCATAGCTTTTTGGAAAGGTATCAATATTGTATTGTTAGACATAATTTTTATCAATATTTTGAATTCAAACACATTCATGGTGAGATCAATAATAATTTCAATCATTTAGTCTAACATTTTTCCCCTCCAAAGTGGCATGTGAATTATACATTTGGGTTTAATAGGCAACCGCTGAGGAGGCCATTAACTCAAACACACTTGCAGCAATTAGCTTTTATCTGCTGTGGATCAGTTTCAGTATTTTTTGTTCCAAGCCGAAAGTGGTAGTAAGTGCCAAATTAAAGGTGAATCAGAGCCAAGATGAAGTTTTGTAAGAAAAGCAGATGCCAGGCAAAACCAGTTTTCTTTTTTAAACTGGCCATACCCCAAACCTCTTCTCCATGATCCTCCCATAACCTTCCTGTTCCTTAGCTTGTTCTGCCAGAGACAGCCCTCAGCTGATCGGTTTGTGTTGGAATCTTCCACATGGTTTGTCAGCTCCTCGTCTGGGATAGCGGGGAAGCATTAACTCCCAGTTTAAAACGTATTAACTTCATTTTTAGAACGAAGTATCAGAGTATTGCATACTGCCACCACCCCCCTTTTTAGTTTCCGAGTTAATGTGATGGGTGGGGTGGTTTTTGCAACTCTAAGTCCCCAGCTAGTATTGAGCTGTGGAAACTACTTAAATAAAAAACAGCTTTGCATATCTGGGTTTCTTTGGTTGTGCTGATTGCTCTCGGATGACTTAAAAGATACCACCCGAAGTCTTCAAGGACTTATTAGTATCCGAGTGTCCTTCCCCGAACATCAGATGAATTACTGGTGGTCTCCCATGTAACACTATTTGGAGTGATTTATTAGGACCCCTCTCGTTACCTTTGTTTAAAGCATAAGACTAAATTTGGAGGGATCAGTGAGCCTTAAAACATATGCTGTATGTTCTACGTCAATGTTCTTATTTGTGAATTAACAGGAAACGTGGTAGTTTATACAGTTATGTGGTTTTGCTGCATCAGATTTATCATGGATATCTAATTCTTCAATTTTTGAAGTAGTGATTATTCCAAATGTCATCTATGCTCCTGGAGACCAAATTACCCATATCCAGAGCAGCACCAAGCTTACATCTGCTATAAGCAGGTTTACTACTTTTTGTCCTGCAGGACATATTTCGCTGTATATCCTCATGAACCACAGACCTGACAGAAAATTCTTTTCCACTTTAATTACAGCTCCACTCTGTCACCACTGATAAGCAAGTAAATGGTTGCAAGTTACTTTATCTAGAATTAACTTCAGGCTGTCAGATAAATACACTTTCCAAACCATCTCAAGTTTCTTAGCTGAGCCCTGCAAGAGTCAGTAAAACATAAGATGTGCTGTATGGTTGTGGGATATTTTGCCAAGAAGCCAGGAGAGATGTTATTTCAGCACTGTGGCTTACTGGAGAAAAACGTTTAATAGGCTCTCTTAAGAAACAGCACTTCTCATCCACTTCACGACAAGCAAGAGAGAACAGAGTGAGAGAGAAAACAGCCTCGATGGATATCCCCCTTCCTCCTTTCCTCTTACACACCATTCACTAGCAAGAGCAGCAACAGTGCAAATAACCAGGCTTGCTTTAAGAAAATCCCAGTTATCAGCTGCTTTCCAGGTCACTGCAATAGCACCAGGATGGGCCAGGAAAGGTCCACCACAAAAATCTATTAGCACAGGAACAAGTAGCAGCTTCCTAGCCTTTGTCCTTACTGGAGTGACTTCCAGCATTCCAGAATCTCACGTGGTAACCGAGCAACATCCATAGTACCACACAGCAGCAGAGAATCAAAACACTATTTTTTAGTGCTTGAGTTTTTTAATTATTGCTATTATTTTTCACACTTGACTTCCTCCTGGGCCTATCCCTTCCCCTGTCTCTCCCTGGTGGCCATACTGCTGGCAGCCACTAGAGGATGCCCCCAGAGTATTTAGGTGGGGATGGCAGCAGCAGGTCTAGTCGACAAGCTGGAGAAAAGCCTCCAAGTCCTTCTTTTAGATCTGCTCCTTTCTCCCCCTGCGGCATTTGCACTCATGCCCTCACACACCTGCAGGTTAATTTCCCATAGCTGGCAGTTGCCGGAGGTTAATTTTGCTTTGTGCTGGCAGATGGTGAGCCAGCGGCAGGATTTTCCCAGTAGCTTTGAACCTCTGTTGGGGGAGTGGGAGGTGATATTTGAAAGCGAGTAAAATTCAAGCAGTGGAGAGTGAAAGCCCAGCACCTCTGCTTGTGTAAAACAGCTGTGTGGTACGAGGAGGAGGGCCGCTGCCAAGAGAGGGGATTGCACCTGTCCTTTTCTGCCCACTACAGGTGAAAGTGGAGCCAGGTTGCAGGTGCAGTCACTGCTGCAGACCCCTGAGATGCCTCCCTTGCACCTCCCTAGCACCAACCTAGTCTCCCTGGCTAGATGCAACATCCCGAAAATTCCTCTCCAGCTGTTAGGTTGAATTCCTCCCTGGTGTAAGCTCCAAGGTGGGTCTCCTTGAGCAGCCCTGCTTCCTTCTCTGGCCTGGCAATTATCCAGCAAGCTGCTCATGCCAGCTCACTTTTTATATAAGCATCTCTAGATTTCAGCCTAGAATTAATTTACTGAGTTTTCCTGCACTTTTCCTTTCTCCTCCTCTCGTGCCAAGATCCAGAGGTGGTACAAGCCCTGGAAGTAAATAGAAAATGCCAAGCTTAGTTTTTTTTTAGGTCACTGTAAACTATACGCTTATCTGCTTTCAGAACACATAAGCCACAGGATGTCATCTCAAGTCAACACATAAGAATAAGGACTAGAAACATGTTTGTGGCTGTAGATGTGAATAAATCAGGATCACACTGGGGAAGTGTGTGTTTGTATACAAGCAGCCTTTTTAGTCCGGAGCCCCATTCCTCTTTCCTCAAAGGATCCATATTCTTCTGGCAACAAAGATCTTTTTATATCTCTGGGTTTTCATATTTGGCCCAGCAGCCAATCATAAGAGAGCACAAATCTACTAAATAGTAAAATGAGGGATTACTTCTACTCATCTGTTGACAGACATTTCTCCAAATTGGATCAAATGATTAAAGGTATTAGAATGACGTCTTGCAGATCCAGATCAAATCATTTGAAACCTTGAGACCGTTTCTCCTTTGCTTGGAAGAAACCACCAGAAATAGTTGTAGGTGCTAATTGCCCATTATTCTCACTAATGTGAAATCGTTAATCGGGACCTTTGAATATTTTACTTGCTTGAATCCTAACCGAGGGACTTCAAGATGGAAGGACTGTGCAGTGGTTCGCTTCCTGACGTGCCATTCGGAGTCTATTCCAACGCCTGAATGGTTCTTTCTCGAGTTGCTTACGCTGAGAAGAGGGGTCCAGGCTGTGAAATCTTCCAACACCTCCCATTACAAAGATGGCACTGCTGAAAGTCAAATTCAATCTGAAGAAACGGGTAAAACTAGCGCAGGGACTATGGCTCATGAACTGGTTTTCGGTGTTTGCTGGAATCCTTGTTTTTAGCATGGGATTGTTCCTCAAAATTGAACTCCGGAAGCGAAGTGAAGTGATGGACAATAATGAAAGCCATTTTGTGCCCAATTCTTTGATATTGGTGGGTATATTATCCTGCGCCTTCAATGGTTTTGCAGGAAAAATTTGTTATGATTCTCTGGATCCCACTAAATTTGCCAAGTGGAAGCCTTTGCTGAAACCTTACCTGGCACTATGCTGCATCTTTAACGTACTCATTTTCTTCGTTGCTCTGATTTGCTTTCTCATGCGGGGCTCTCTGGACAGCACACTGGCCCAAGGGCTCAAGAATGGCATGAAGTTCTACCGGGACACAGACACCCCTGGAAGATGCTTCATGAAGAAGACTATTGATATGCTCCAAATTGAGTTCAAATGCTGTGGGAACAACGGCTACAAAGATTGGTTTGAAATTCAGTGGATCAGCAACAGATACCTGGACTTCAGCTCCAAAGAAGTGAAAGAGTAAGTGACTTAGTGGACTTTGTGTCACGTAGCATCGTTATTTGATCAGCATTACTCTTACTCATTTAAACAGACTTAATGTTTTTACTGTCTTTTACATCTATGTAAATCCATTACTTTGAGCCACACACACCTACTCCCAAATTGAACAGGAACATGTCACAACTTCACTAGTCCTAAGGCAGATTTCAATGTGATTTATTAATGTAAAAAAAAATCCTCAGATATATAATGTTGATACCACTTCTAAAACTCCACTTAGATATTGGCAGTGAATAGTCTTGTGGAAATAAATAGAAGCAGTACACTTTACCAATAATTCATGTGTTTTAGATCTTTAATATTTAAGATTTTATTTTTATATTCACTCAATATATTGTTTCAGTGCTATGATAATACTGAACATCAAAGCCTATCGATGTTTCTAGCTTTACACAGTGGCCCTTGTAGCCAAATGCATTTTAAGTTCTCTCCTGTGCCTAATTTTTTAAAACCTCACATGAAACCAGCAGTAATTTCCTCTGTATAAATCAGAGCAGATTGTTGATCAGAAACACCTTAAGGGCTTTGATGTCAGTGCCCAAAGAGGCTGTAATCCCAAAATCAGGTTAGGTGCAGTAAGCTCAAGCAGAAAATAAACACAAGAACAAAATGAACCTTTGAAATGAAAAAATTAGCATTGGGCATAAATACCCACAACCTTTTGGAAAATTAAGCTTCGAGGAAAGAGATGGTTACTCAGGGTTCTTTGGGAACATCACTTGTTAAAATTCATACTCTGTGGTTGCATAATGGGTCCTGTAAACTGGAAGCAATGTGCCTTTTAAATATACTGCTTGTGTTAAAAATGTCTGAAGTAATTTTGAAAAAAGCTTTGTGTATCTCTTGGGATCTGAGCCTGACTGTGTGAATGGTATTTCATTTGTGTGTCTCTCTGCATGTTGTTTTGACTTTTTAAGTGGTCTGATTGTTTTTGCAATTCTGGAGGAGGACTATATAGTGAAAACTGTTACAGACTTTAACCCATTGCAGTGTGGGGTTATAATGAATACATTCTCTATTTAATAATGGAGTATTTCCATTGCAAAGGTATGCCCATGAGTATAAATAACTCCTTGAAAAAAACTTGCCAGCATTATATGGAGATTTGAGAGCTGTAACTTAATCCAGCAGCAGTGGAAGGGCAGTGCACAGAGGGAAAATGAGGTTATACTGTCCTTAATAACTGATGCTTTGTTTGGGACTGAGACTCAAGGTAATTTCTTTGTACTACTGAGGCAGGAAATAGGGCATTAAAAATCTACAAATGGATGTTGGTGAATTCAAGGTTTGTCCTACATGGTGGTGCACAATCTCTGCTCACATTCCTGGTGGGATAGTCTGGCCCATATGAAGTCAATAGCAAAGTTCTCCTTAATTCCAGGGAAGGTGGGAGTCTGTCCCCCACAATGTGGTTTCTGTATTATTTGTAGAATGAAGGCCTGATCCAATCCCTCTAAACCTGGTAGAGCATTTACACATGAATGGGAATTGGACCCAATTCAGAGCATGCTTTACATCTAGAGATAAAATTTAAATTGTGTTTGGTGTTTAGATATATTTAGGTCATGAGTGCAAAGTGGACTTTTCCTTCACAGGACCATTGCAATCACCTCTCTCTCTGACACAATTTTAAATTATCCATATAGAAAACTACAAGTGATGCTCAGATTTTTTTCACCTTTCTCGATCACTGGAGCTCTCCATTCTGTCATTTTCTATGGAAAATGGCATGTGCGAGAGTTGTAATCCTTTTATTATAGTCTTTTTTTGCAGTGCCAATGCAACTATTTTCCTTCTAAGTTATCACTCATCTAAATATCTCATAAGGCACTGGACTAAATGACTATTTATGGAAAACAACCACAGTGCCAAATGAACAATAGCCGAGAAGCTCCTGCGAGAACTTGGGGAATTTTGCAACATCCTGTTGCACGTTTCATGTTTTAAATACTGGTTATCTTCCCAAGCCAAGAATAAATCCATAACACCTCCCTGGAAGATACTAGCTTTGCTGAATCAATGATCTAGCTGAATATGGTGGATCCTAAGGCTGTCAGGCCATGTCCAGCATCTCTCTTCCACGTTAACTATGCTGTGATCACTCTTTTCTAACTGCCCCTCCTGAAATTTCTCTCTGCCATTTGCTTCTCTTAAAAATTAATTTGTTTGAAGAAGTAATCTGAGAGCATGCATTTCCATCATGAAGAGTTAATTATAGACTCAGTGTAGCCTTGGCACAGAAAAGGATTTCAGAGAGGGAAAAACACCTGGGACAAACGCCACATATCTGTGAACGGGGGATGTGAAGAAATGGCATGGCCAGGATGCACAGTGGGAAACTCCTTGCCTCTGTTTTCCTTCCTCGTGCAAATTTGCTCCTGTGTATCTTTGTATGGGGGGATCAGTGTGTATTCACACTTTCTTCTGTCCTTGCCCGTAGTCGGATCAAAAGCAACGTGGACGGCAGGTACTTGGTGGATGGAGTCCCCTTTAGCTGCTGCAACCCCAGCTCCCCAAGACCCTGCATCCAGTATCAGGTCACCAACAACTCAGCTCACTACAGCTACGACTACCAAACGGAGGAGCTCAACCTGTGGCGCCGTGGCTGCCGGGAAGCCCTCCTGAACTACTACAGTGGCATGATGAGCTCCATGGGTGCCGTCATCCTCCTCGTCTGGCTTTTTGAGGTAACCCTCTCCCCTCGCCCCCACTTCACTGAAACACCAGCTCTGGAGGAGCAGAGTGTTTTTCAGCGTGGGCTTTTGAGTTAAAGATCAAATGTATTTAAAATAAATTGCCCACGGCCATTCTCTGGCTGAGAAGATGTCTAATAGTGAACATCTGCATAAGGCCTGAAAGGTCCTGGGCTGGAGACAGAGCTGGGAAACATGAGGTGGGTGTGGGATTACAGACCCCCCTCTTGCAGAGCAAGGGGTCAGAGCCTCAAGTACCCCGCAGCAAGAGGGAAAAAGGGACTGATTTTTCACCAAATGGAAGGTGCTGAGCAGGGAAGAGACTGTGAGAGCTCTGATGTCCAGATGCATTAATTTTACATGTGTCACCATTTGTGGCGAATAAGAAATACACAAATAGAGTTGACAGAAAGTGCAATTAAGGGGATTACATGCTGATGAAAATAAGACTTAAAGCCATGTACAGTGTCCAGCTTCAGGACAGCCTTTCATCAGCTCTACCAAAGTTTTTGATCAGAAAACACAGTTAATGTGGAATAGATGTATTAAATTTGTTTTATTCTGCTTCCCCAAACCACCACGCATATGCAAACAACTACCAATACTGCCCAGTGTAGATGCCTGTGGGCACCATAACCCGAAGTGTAGCTTTGCTGCTAAAATACTGTTCATTCAATATAAGAAAAACGTGCCCTCCTGCCTCTGGGATATGGCCAGTTTTCTAGCTGGGGTGTTTAATCAATTCTAATACTTCGGGAGCGTGGGCTGGCGGTGGCACAGGGGCTGGCGCGTGAGGTGCTGGATGCAGAGATAAGCCAAGGCCAGCTGACAAATGGTGAGGGTACAGCTCAATATGCAACACAGAGTGCAGCAGACACTTTCCAACCCTTGAAAAGGCTGCTGCAAATGCTATTGCCTATTTTAAATGATTCACCTGGCTTTTAAAAAATTTAGGTACATGCAAATTGAAAAAAGATGCATTATATTTTGATACAAGCACTGGCCCACAACTTCCCAGGAACGAAGATTCTTTTTAGAAAGTAAACACCTACCCAGAAAATCTGTAAACTGGAAAAAAAAAACCCATAAATTATTCCATGTTGCATTGCTTTAAGAATAACTACTGCAACAAACAGAGAAATATGCTAACTCCTTGTAGTGCTGTTATTCTGGTAAGAAAAGAAAGAGAAGCTCATCTTTCAGCCCAGATGCAAATGCAATTTTTGAAGAGAGAGGTATTTAATCTGTATATGAAAATCATGAAGAAATTGAAAAACTCAAGGGAAAAACGCACAAAAATACTAATGCCAGCTGCAAAAAATCATGACTAGGAACATATAACATACCTCTGCTGACTTGTAAGAGATTAATGACAGTGATACGTTAACATTAATAGCACTGATAAAAATGCAGTATTTTATGTCTAACTCTTCAAAGTACACCTGGGTATTTTTTCAACCTGTGGCATAATGAAAAATCAGATATCTTCTTTTCTTTGTCTTTTTCAAAATAGAATGTGAGACTTTTTTTTCAGGCAATCAGGGGGTTCTCAGGGCAAAGCTTTAAAGAAACAACACAGTCCTGGGTTATTATAACTTGCCCTCCTGAATATTTATGACTTGCCTGATATTCTACTGTAAAGGGTCTAGTTTTGGGTCTTGAACTCCCTCTGCTTTCAAGGCAAACTTTGAAGGGAGGAAGCAAAGTAGGAAGCAGACATTAATTTAGTCTCACTTGAAGTATAACCACTTCCATAAAATTCCAGTCGGGATAGGAAACAATTTTATATTGAGTGAGAGAGCAGCAGAGGTCCCAGCTCCTGGCCAAGGTAAGTGTGGGTCTGAGCAGAATGAGCCCAGTGGGCAGTGATTGTGCTGACTCTGCACTCAATCCCACTTTGACTGACTTTCTGGGAAGTTACAGAAAAGTGAAAAAGCAGAGGAGCGTCCTGGTTCGCTTCACACCTGGAGCCGCTGTGAACTCAAACCAAACAACACCACAAAGCCCTTTAGGGGGTCACAGAGGACTCTTCCAGCAGGGTTGGTACCAGCCTTCTGGGTGAGGGAAGGGGAACAGAGCACAGAGGGAAACACTAATTGCAGCTGTTATTTTGAGCTGTAGGAAAATGTAACATGCTAAACAAGTGTTGGGACCTCAGGGAAGGCCATTCAGGTTTAACCTTTCTATATTAAGCACAAGGAAGAATGAACCTATTTTGAAATATCGAAACTTCTACTTGAAAAGAATGATAATGCATTATCTAGATGTTGCTTTTACTAACAAAAGCTTTAGGCTTCCCATGAGTGACAACCGGTCATGAGGGTGACAAAAAAAGATCACACCCTGCTCTAGCTAAGCCGCCTCAGGCTAAACCCTGGCAAACAGATGGGCTTTGCTGTAGAAGGTCAAGCAGAGCAAGCCTGGATGTCTTCTTGACCCGCCTCAGCAGCAAAGGGGAAATGAGGGGTTCAAGGATTCCCTGAATAGAGGATTTCAAAAGCAACAGAGAGCTGAGGCTGGTTCCTGAGATGCTCCAGGTCCTTCACCTGTATAAACACACGGGTTGCAATAGGTCACAGCTACTGCAATGGCCAGGACCCTGGGATTCACCTCACATGTGGTGCCGTAGAAGGAGCCCAGCACTGAGCTTCAGGGTAGCAGTGAGACATGAACAGAAGGCACATTACATGACCTGTGCTGGAGAGTGAACTGAAAATCTTGAAAACCAGCCTACAGGCAGCAGGCACAGTTTGACACAGTTCTCTCTGTTGGCCCAGATCAAGGGGCTGGGCATAATTTAGTGCAGGGGATACACCAGCCCAGCCTGCCCATCCCTAGCCCTGGAGAAACACTGTGGCGGTGTTCTTCCTGCCACTTTAAAGTTGATGTAAAATGACAAGAATTTCCATGACAATTTCTCTATGGCCGGGGAAATCATCACTCAGCAAGACTGAACTAGCTCTGGGGTCCTGATGCCCCAGCCTTCTCTGCTGGATTGTGGTTAAGCTCAGGTCTACAGCTCAGAGTCACAGACCGTTTAAGGCTGGAGGTCTAGCAGTGGCCTTACCAGGGCTGAGTAGAGGGCTAGCATAACATTCCTCAGCCTGCTGGCAGTTCTTTGTCTAATGCAGCCCAGGATACCATCTGCCCGCTTTGCCACAAGGGCACATTGTTGGCTCATGGGCAACTTGGTGTTTCCCAGGATCCCAAGGCCCTTTGCTACCAAGCTGCAGCCACCTCCAGCATACACCGGTGCTTGGAGTTATGCCTCTCCTGGTGCAACACTTCAGCAAAACTAATGGTCCAAGATTCTGGAATCATATAGGAGACAGACAAATTTACCAGATACTTGTATCAAACTTCCTGGATTCTCTTCTCATCTGGCAGAGAAGGCAGATGTTGGTGAAAAGAGCCCAAACATTTTGCACTGCTTTTAAGGAATCTCTACTTCAGGAACCCCAAATCTTTCAAATCAAAATTTTTAAGAAACAAAGTTTTAAACTGAGAGAAAATGTCACAAAATCTCATCCAATGGCATGTCAGTTGCTCCCTGCTACACAAATATCTTCCTTTTTTAAAGCACGACCATATTTAGTGACTTATAGACATCCAGGAAGCCTGCAAGAACATCTGCTTTAGCTGTCAAATAGTGGAACTTGGCAAGTCAATCAAAAAACAAAGCTCCTGGTGACATGCATCAGGGCAGCCCAAGTACAGACCAATGTAGAGGCCATCTTCTGCATCCAACCCTGTTAATTTTTACTTGCAACAGCTTTTAAGTTCAAAGATATCAGTCTTGTGACTGAGAGCAGCAAAACTGGGACTCAGGGTGGAAGGAAGATGTCAAAGACATTCAATCCCAAGACTAAGTGAATCCCATCCACTTCTGATGGATTTTATAGAACAGTGCTTCAACTGATTTAAATCATCATATATTGGCTAGATGAGACTATTTCCAGGCTCAGGGCCACTAGAAACTTCCTTGAGGACAAACATGTGGCAATGCCATATGAAAAATGTGGTAGATCATGAAAACCTGTCTTTGGATGTAGAAGTATTTGATGAACCTTGTTTGTTTGACCAGTGTTTTTCCCTTTTTTATCTTGAACAAAGGCAGACATGTATGAACATCTGCTAATCTTGGGAGTAACCAAGTGTAGCTTCAGTCTTCCCAGAGTTTGGAGACACTGATCATACACAAGTAGGATGACAGAGTAGATAGGCTAAGGACTGGTCTATGGAAGCACATGCTTGAGCAGTTCCTTAAGTCCAAAAGCCAGATGTGAATTCTGCCATTGGCCATGCTATGTGGCCGAATCCCAACTTTAAATTTGCTGCCCTCTTTAGCCATTAGGGTTTAGGAGGACCAGAGGCAATCAGTTCCTTGGGAATTTGGATAGGATAGCAGAGGCATTGTACTTCCTTTACAGAAAAAGTCCTACAAGGTCATTCATAACAATAAATGTTGTCAATATTAGCTTTGTCTAGCATGTGAAAGACTAAACTAGTCTTACTGCTGCCCCATCCCAACCACCTGCTCTACCATCTCACCAGGCTGGCTCTCTGGGTCCTGTCTTTTCTTTCATTCTTTCTTTCTCTGCTTCACTGATCTATCACTTTTCTTCATAAGCACCACGACAGTGGTGGGGTCAGATTGTTCTGAAAGGTGGTAGAATGCAGAAGACTGTCTAAACTCTTTCTCTCTGAGATGGGTGTGGGTGCTGCCAGTGTCAGGGGTGTTATGCCAGTGTAATACAGTAGAAAAAAACTCATTGTGTTGCTGGGACTAGGTAATCTTTAATCAGAAACAGAAATGTGTTTTAGATGGAAACAGTGAGAGATACACCTGCTGCCTTAGTTTCCTTATTTGCACATCTCTGTATAAAAACAAAACCAGAATTTGAAGTAGACAAACTGGTGGCTCAAATCCTAATGCTGCTCTGTTCTGCAGAGATGCTAATTCATTAATATCTCCTTGATCAGCTTAATACACTCACCAAACATATTAAAGTAAATGCAAAGTAAACATATTTTGAGTCAAAATTAAGTGGATGGTGGCAGAGGACGTTTGTCCACGTACAAAGTGCTTTATGGACATCAAGTGCACAGGAACAGAGGTTGCATTAAAACCTCCTGGGAGGCACTGACCCTGTGATGGGGCAGGTGGAATGGTCCCTTGTGCACATGGCCACTCAAAGCTGCTGTTCAGTAGCAGCCAGTACATACTTCCTTCATAAACTGATGCCTCTACTCACTGTTGATTGAGTATCATGCTTCCCATGGTGCTCACCCATTTCAGAACTCCACCTTCTTTCCTAGTCTTGAAGGGACATTTTCCTCCTGGACATCTCAAAGGGGAAGGCTGCTCAGCATCTCCTCTTGTGCAGAAGATTCCCACAGACCTTAAGCTGTCTCCACTTGGTACTTTTGGCATTTGGTTCACACCACCACCCCAGGTGACAGTGAGGATGTGACAGGAGTATCCAGGTTTGTCTGACACTCTCTGTCTTTTCCCTTGCCTGGCACAGATGTCGGTGATGGTTGGCTTGCGCCTTCTACACACCTCTCTGGAAAGCATTCCAAATCCCGAAGACCCTGAATGTGAAAGTGAAGGGTGGGTCCTGGAGAACAGCCTGAAGGACACTTTTAAATCTGCGCTGGAGAATTTGAAAAAGCTTGGTAAGTTCAATCAGGTGGAAGCAGGAGCCGAAGGGGCCGAAGGAGAGGAAGGAGGAAAGACACAAACCGTCACAACGGTCAGTTGAGCTGCTAACTGATGTGGACTTTTTCTCAGAGAAAAATAAAACAAACTGAGAATTGTGAATATTTTAAAAGCTATGTATCAACCATCAGAATTCACATTTCTACACGTTTTTTTTTGTATATGGGAGCATACAACATAGTGCACCTTGGGATAATACTCTTATCCACAACCTGAGTACACCCTATCCATGTCTTTTTGGGGATATGACCCCACTTAGGACTTGCAATATTCATGTGTTCCCTTATCAGGGACAGTTAGTTTAAAAATAAATTAAAAAAAAAATAATTGCTAGCATCACACAGTGATCCATTCCATCTTATTTTGAAATTAAAAGTGGAATTTGGAAAGTTAACATTTTTTGCTCAAGTTGTTTTATCAGCAAACTATCTGTACTTCAGCTTTTTTAAAGACGAACAGATTGGGTTTCTGGAGAGTATCATGTTAGAATTCAAAGGAAGGAGGATTTCTAGGATTGTATTTAACTTAGTTTACAGGTATTTTGACAAACCTCTCATATAATGTGATATTTGTTAATGTGCTAAGCAATGGTATTTTCTGCTGTATTCTTAAGATGTACATAGAACAATATGCAAACCTATGCTGAGAATTTATGTACTAAGAAAAATTGTTATTTATTGAAGCAGCCAAGCATCATGAAAACAATATTAAGATAAGATTCATGGGTTTGTTTCTCAGGGTTTTTTTGCAGGTTGTATATCTTGAATGCATGTGTTGTAGACTTACGCTTCACCTTCTATTTAAATTCTACACAGAAGCTTAGAAGATTCTTTCTGTAGCAGGTGGAATCCAAGCTATGAGCATGTGCCAGTTACTGTTACTCTGGACATTTTACAGAGTATGTAAGCACATAGGTTGCTCCAGAATATTCAAGCCCAACTATTTTTAAGGCAAGAAAAAAAAACAAACCCCAAACCAAAAAGGCCACTTAGAACTCACACTTTATATGTTCTCCAGGGTCTTAGAAACTGGATACCATTCATCCAGAAGTACATCAAGCCTCATACTTTCAGGCTAGGGAAAACTAAGTTTGTGCAAATTTTACTTTCCTTTATCAGTGATAAGATACCCCTCATTGTGTCTTGCAAATCAAAGGGAAGGCACA
Source organism: Neodrepanis coruscans (assembly GCA_013400695.1). Lineage (NCBI taxonomy): Eukaryota > Metazoa > Chordata > Aves > Passeriformes > Philepittidae > Neodrepanis > Neodrepanis coruscans. The sequence continues at coordinate 13,388 of VYZS01058000.1, read as the reverse complement.
TTTTGCATATGCTACATCTCTCCTAACATACTGTCATAGTTGTAGGATCCTGTTCTCATAGACCAAGTTGGAATAAAGCATGGAAAGAGTTTGCTATGGTACACAGTCTCTAATAAGGGAACAGAGCATCATCTTGAGTTTATCTTCAGCTCCTAGATAATTTTAGCTAAGGGGAAAGGAACCCAAGAGAACAAGCCTCAGTCCCACACAAACGATTGCTGACACCTCAGTCCCTCTGCTGCAAGCCAGGCACCACACTCATTTTTACTTTGTCTGGGAAAACCCTCTCCTGCTCCAGAGGGCATCTGGGAGAGGTTTCTCAGTGGGTCCCTTCCACCTGGCTGGTGGCTGGTGGCTTCAAAGGAAGCCATGTTTGCAGCTGCCTAATCATTGCACAGCCCATTGGTTTTTGTTCTCAGTCACTTGTGCGCTTGCCCCAGCAGTGCTCAGCTTCTCCAACTTTCAAAGTCCTAGGATGGACAGACAAGGCAGAACAGGTAAGGATGTATCTGTACATCAAGCTGGCCGTCTCAGCGGCCAGGCTGTTTCAGGCCACCTATGTGCAAGGTTTGATTTTGACAGGTATTTGTGGTGTCCTTTCACTTTTTCAAAGCTGGTCAAAGTTTTTAACTTTAGTTCTGATAATGGATTTAGCTACAAAAATGAATTAAGAAGTCACTCCCTTGTGCATAAGACTGACTAGTACATGGGCACTGCTAAAAAGACAATTTGCCACTCACCACAGCCTATCGTCTCGTGCTTTGCTGAGGGACACTCTGCATGGCAGAACTGTACAAACCAGAGCAACTCCTTCCTCCTCAGTAGGACATCGCTATGGGCAGCTGCCACTCCCAGCTGGTCCATTAGAGAAGAACAGGATTGTGGGTGGCACAGGATGTGGCCAACATATATCAGAGAAGAGCTTTCCAGAGGAGTCACATGTGGATAGGAGCTGCGTTACAAGGATTATTTACAGTTTTGCCTTGTGAGACTTCAGCGTGCTGTGATCTTCACCAGTTATTTGACTAGACATCTGATTTTGCAGAGAGATCTAGATTTGTCGCTGCCCTAGAAATCGGGTTTAGGCCATTAATTTAGACAGGACTCTCCAATTATCTGTGGTCTCTATTTTTTTCAGTTTATTGCTAAAGCAACACAACAAATTGTCAAATTATTCTTTCAGCCCCACATTGGAGAAGCCAGTTTTCCAGAGCAATGGTATTAGGCAGGTAAAGAGACCATCTGAGACAGGTTTACAGTACTGGAACCAGGGAACAAATAGTGTATATGCTACTTCTGTCTATAATAAAGCCTCCTGGTTGATGAAGATCTTTGTAACATGACTACCGTAAGATTGTAATACGACTGCTTTGTAAAATATTACATGTAATATATCACTGGTCCAATCTTACATATTCTTTATTGTGACATCGCAAATGCTGTTCTAGATAAAGATATTTCTGCTGACTTCAACTGTAAATTTAGGTATTAAAATTGTATTGCAAGTAAAAATCTCTTTAAAGAAAATGTTTAAATATATATGGTTTAATACAGATTTCTCTAATTTGCATTGGTGCTGACTTTTTCCTTCTGAATTAATTTTTTGGACTTGTTTTATGTGTTCCTGTATGTGGGAAGGTTTTCCCTGCCTCTGTGTAATGCACTGAGAGAAAGCAAACCTTCCTCTTTTCATGCACCCAGCTAAGATCAGGATGTGCAAACAGACTCCTAAATCACCTGCGTCTTACTAGAAACAGAATTTGCTGTACTATTTTAATAGCATCCTCTTGTAGCACATAGGCATTGTAACATCTTCATAACCATGAAGATGGTATTTTGGTCATGCTCCACCAGTGAAACCACTGGCATCCTCAGGATCTTTGACGATCAGCTAAACTGGGTTTATAGCCTCTTTTTTCCCCCCATTTAAATCAAATTTGCAATGGACAGTCAAAAGAACACATTGTTCTTATTTTAAATTTAAGTCTAAAACTCACATAGTCAAATATGCCTGCAGCAATCTAACGACTTCCAGAGCTGTGCCCTGATTTTCAAACTAATAAACTTCAGAAGGATGTGATCTTAATTCATGCAAACCAGGACACTTCTTTTTAGGTACCTCCATATGGATTAACGGCTTAAATCCAAGTACCCATATCTGAGAGCCAGCCCAAGGCATTGAAGTGTCAGCTCTTAAGAAATACCACTTTTAAAAGAAATGACAAAAAGTGCACTATTTTACTGGTGACATTTATTTGAAGGGACACAGAACATTGACTAAAGTGCTTTAAAGGAGGAAATATAAACAGCTTCCTTAAAGCTATTAGTTCTTAAGTAGCCTTAATACAATTGATAAGATTAGCCTCCATGCATTACATGGGCTTGGGCATTTTGTAATGCCACACAAATACATGTGTGCAGCTTAGCAAAGAGCATGGGAATGCTATATTGGGCTCACAGGCACCACGCACTTCCAACAGGCTAGGAAGATTTTAAAGGCTGATATAGAGAAAAAGAGATCCCAACAAAGCAGTTACCTATTTACATCCGACTTGTTTGTTTTGTCTTTTTTTACAACACTGCTCTTAGCATAATCAATGGAAAATGGAGGCGGATAACAAATGCTTATTTAAAAAAAAAAAAAAAAAGAAAGAGCATTATTAGAGATTAATTAATTAAGAGATAAAGCCAGAAAAATAGAATGGAACCATGTGATAACAGCCCCCTGTGGGGAAGACACAGGCTTAGGCAAACTTATTTCTGGCAACAGCAAAGCAGTTATCTCAAATCTGAAGTAATACGTACGTGTAACTTTTTTTGAATTGTATCAGACCTATAGTGTTCAGTGACTGACTGAAGTAGTAAAACGCCTCTCTCAAAGCAGATGCATCTGCTGTTCCCGTATCATTTCACAGGTATTACTGAATTTGGATCCAGAGGGTATTTGTAAGGTGGGAAACTCTGGGCTGGAGCTCAGCTTTGTGGGCTCTCCAGTAGGTGCACCACCTCTGCAGCACGCTTCCCTTGGGAACACATCCCTCTTTTGGGGTCCCCCCCTCACATGTGGTGCCAGATGAAGGGCTGAGCAGGAGTCCCACCTCCAATCCCACCAGCTCCCCCCAGAGCACACAGAACTAGTAGAACTAGTCTTGCTTGATTAACTTGTTTCTTCTAAAAAGAAAGATAGTCCATAAACATGAGCCAGCTACTAAGTTCATGAAGAAGTGCATTTCTATAGTTCGTTCTCAAAGCTTTCCAGAGCAAAGGGTGATGTGGGAATGGGAGGGACCAGTCAAACAGAGAACAAGGACCAAAGGGCAGGTCTGCAGCCTGCCATCAGATTGGTGTGCACAAGGGCAACCAAGCCTCCGTGCATTGTACATCACGTTCCTGGGCAGAACAGGGTCAAGCAGCACAAATCAGAAATGGAGAGACTTGGGCATGTGAAACTTGGGCTGTAAAACTGCAGCTAGTAGGGCAATGGAAGGAGGAGGCCAAAGTACTACGTCTGAGGCACACAATTCCACAGCCTGACTGTCTTGTTAAAAGGGTGGAAAGGAAGTTTAATTCTTGCAAAAAGACCCCCACAGAAGTTGCTTTGAAATATGTGACAATACAGAATTTAACAGTAGCATCCAAGAACCACTGTCCCTCTGAGCTGTGTGTCCCTCCCAGCTGGAGACACATGGAGCCCACTCTCCAGCCAGGCAGCAATGTCAGTATATGAAAGTTGGAAGGAGATAATCCCTGTGTTCATCAGTTCCAAGACACACACAGACCTTAAGTGCAAAGTCATCCTTTTATGAATCGCCTCCTGCCTTCCCAGCTGCCCAAATAACCTGTTCAGAAGGTGGCACAGCTCTACTTTAGACAAACACCTTTTCAAGTGGGTGTGAGTTTTCCCATTTACACGTGTTTTCTCAGACACAAATAACAGGCTAGAGATTACAAAAAAAACACAAAACACATGGGGAAAATACAAACAGGACAAGGTGAATTTAAAATTCATATGAATGAATCTTGCATTAATTATATAAATTAATCAAGAGTAGAAGTAAAATTGATTCTGTAATGTTGCTGTAGGCATATTTTAAGTAAATTATGAGAGCATTTCTTGCTTTAACCCCAGAATTTTAAATAGAATAGAACCTAAAAGTCAAATTTATTCTCTACTTGTCTAAATTTTTTTTTACTATCTTAGAGTACTTCAGATAGTTCTTGAGATTAGGTAATATTAAAAATGGATTAAGTGCATTTCAGGAAGCATTGGGTTCAGGAAAAAACCCATAGTGATTATGTCTAGATTACAAATAATTACTACCACAGTATATCCTTGACTCCAGTGGGATAAAACAACTTTCCGTTCCCTCCTTCTTGTAAGGTGGCACTTAACCAAGAGAGCGGCTCACACAGGTAGACATTCCAAGTGCCACATATCCTCCTCAAATACTTCACAGCTAGGCCTCTGTCACTGATGAAGACTTAAAAGTGGATCCTGAAGCTCTTCAGAGTAGGATTCAACTCCATTCTACTTTCACTACAACCAGTGCTACTGCAGCCCTGCGAAACCATGTGCACCTCACTGGCCATGCCCGGACCAGGACCTCCTGCCCTGACCACCCACTATGCTGCAGTGCAAGGAAGCAGCCAGGCCTTTGGGTTTGCTGCCGTGGACGTGACACCTTTCAACGCCTGAATAAGTGTTACTCCACATCTACCCAACGACTTGAAATGTTTAAGTATCTCTCACACATGCTGGCATTAGCAGCACTTACCTGCAACCTCCCAGCTGAACACCCTGTGCTTCTGCATGCTCCAAGTGACACACATGCTGCTAGCATAGAGCATTTACTACTCAGTTAAAAAAACCCAACTCAAAATTCCTTATTTTCAGCTCCATCTTGTTCAAGCTGACAGCAGAGACAGAGCGGAGCTTAAAGCCTGCATTACAAAGTAGTACACTTGCAAAGGAACATAAAACACAAAGTAATTTGTTTCAGAGCTCATGCCACGTTCTGATCATCCAGCTACTGAAGCACTTTATGAATTACTAAAATCTAACCTAGAAAGATTTATTATACACTGATGAGATGCCTGACTAATTCAACAGCATTAAAGAGATACCCAGCAATTACTGCAGATTTTTTTCTTTCTTCTAGTGTACTTTGTGCCAAATTGCACGTTCATTCTAAGATTCTGATTACAATCATTGCAAGAAATCGCAGGCTCCTTGGAGCTGTCTTTATAGGCAGCAAACACTACCTCTGTAATGCAGGCATCTCTGGTTATAGGACACCAGTGAATGACGTCAGTGAACATATTGCTGATCCCCTTGCCTTCATTATTTTCATACATCTTTTCTCTGATTCATTAACACGCTTTACCATCCTCCACATTTAGAATGCTGAAAATACAGAAATATGTTTCACACATTGTTCTTCAGATACATGGTTGATTTCAAACCCACACCCTGGTTTTATAAGTCACTAAAACATTCCGCAGTGGTCTGCACAGACACCATCCCTAACCTGAGCTCAGCTGTCCCACCCTGCCCAGGGCTGACTACCCAGTCTGGCTTTCCTTCCAGGATCCTACGCAAAGGACAAGCTGGAAAACTTACCACCTCCGAGCTCACGCTGTCTGAAAAATGACTGTGAAAATATATATTCACAAACTGATGAAAAAGTAACATTTAATCATTGCTGTCATGGAGACGAAGATCAGTACTTGCCATTTTGTAGCTCCTACACCTGGTGCACTGCGAAACTCCTCATACTCTCCCTCTTCTTTTTTCCTCAAAGAGAAGAGCATTTGACAAATCTCTCCATCAAGGATGTAAGATTTGGGTATCTACTGTTTGCATGCCAGGAGAGGGAAAGGTGGCAGAACAGCAGGAAAAAATAGAGGATGAATATGAAACAGCCTCAAGATGAGAATATGCAAAGCAGTTTTTATATGTGGAACAAAGATTTGTAGAAATGTTGAAACTGCTACAAATGATGTATGAATAGAAACGTACATGAATAAAACAGCAGAAGAAATAACTGAGCAAGCTTTTAAAGAGCAGCATGTATGGATAAAGAGGGATGTGACTGACAGCAATGAAGTGGGAAGATGCTGAGGAATGTGTTGTTTCCACCCAGCCCAGGAAGCCTGAGCTCCAAATGGCCACAGTACAGTTGGCTTCTCAGCAGCAAACCTGCACTTTGGTAACAAGAGGGAGAGTATGGTGTGTGCTACTCCTCTTCATGTTATTATATATCAGCCAAGGCACCCCAAAACAGGAAAACAGGCAACCTTACTTAAGATTTATGAGGGATGAAGTGGGATACTGAGGCAAAACAAAGCACAACAGGTCCTGCAGAATCCCAATGGGTATAAAAGAGGTTTCCAAAAGCCAGCTTGCTGTCACCAACCAAGCAGTATGTAGGGAGGATTCAGCAACCATTGCTCCTCTGTAGCTCATTGTCCTGGTTAGAATGCTTGGACATGCATATCTCAGTGTCTGTGGGATCAAATGGGTATGTGGATACAGTGAACTTTAATAAATCAGTATGCCCCTCTCTAGGGTCTCAAGCCGAAGCGAAAGGATGTTTTAGGACAAAGCTTTCACATTATCATAATACTCAGCCAGTTCTCAGGGCCAGCTGGTGAGAAGGCACACTGAACAGTATCAAAACATTCCCAACATGATCAGCGGGATACAATGCATGTCCAACGTGTGGTATTCACAGGATCCTGCTTTGTAATAACCTGAAATATTTTACTGCAGCTTCTGTTCCTCTGTCAGCCTGTAACATGTCTAACAAAACACATATTGAGTAATGTAAGGTGAAAAATACTATTACCAACAAAACAAGCTCAGTACAGTTGCATAACAGTCACACCTGAATTCGCAATCAGTGAGCTGACTCTTGCAGAACAGAAGCAAGAATCATTTTTTCTCCCAACCCTTAGCCGTGGAATAAAATTATGAAATCCCTTCTCCCCTATACTAGATAAAGCTGCTTAACTGTCTGAAAAACCACAGCTCTGCGGGACTTTCAGTCAGGTCTCAGAGTTTTCCAGTGCATGAGCTTCCAGAGCCTGGCTTGGGGGAAAGCACTGACAGGTCTAGAGCCTCAGCCAAGCATGGGATCCCCAACACCTGCCCAACATGGAATTCTTCCCTGTCCCTAACCCAACAGTTTGAACTTCCATGAGAGCAAAACCCCACAATGCATGGGCACTCTGGCTGGCAGCAAGGAGAAGCAGGGAGGCTCCAGTTCCTCCTGGCCATGCCTCCATGCCCTAGAGCTGCCTGCAGTATGTGCTCTCACTGCAATCCTGGAAGCCAAGCAGGCAAGTCCACATAGCTATGCCAGGCTTACAGTAATGCCCTTCCATCAGTCACTACTGGTTCTCCAAACCAACAAATGACACTCCAACAAGGTAAAGCTGCTTACTGGTAACTGGAAGTTATCAGCAACTGGAGTTGAAAATTTGTTATCTGTGTACCCACATCATGGCTTCTATCAGGCACTAAAAGATGGAGTTTTGGTTTCAGCAATATCTATTAGAAAGGTACTTCCTGTGAGACTCTTCCCACCTTCGCATGAACATAGCCAAAACCCCAACGCTACTCCTTCCAATTCAAATCCCCAAAAAAAAAAAAAATTCGTGGTAAGGGGAGACATTTCCCTGTAGACTTGTCTGTAAGACTTCACATCACTGCTAAAAGCAACCTTTGTCTGTGCTGGTCCCCAAGGATATGTAGAAGCCATTCCATACAGTCTGAACCAGTTACCCAGAAAAAGCAGACAGTCAAATGGCAACATGTTAGCTGTGCACACAGAGGTGTGGCTGGCAGGCTCCCTGGCTTTCATCACTACTTGAGCACCTGGAAGCATTCCTGTAGGAGGCAAGCCTTGATAGTAACTGAATCCAGTGTTGTTCTCATGAAGTCTGCAACCTTCTCCATGCAGCAACAAGTAGGACTCCGGGACAACCACCATAAGGAGCTGAGGAACTGAACAGCTAATGCTAGGTAAGTACATGCCTCCCTGTGCAAGTTTCTCTTTAATGCCAGTTTACATATGAAAAGCACCATCCCACTCCCAATATGATGCAAGACTGGCCAGGTTATGGTCCTGGCTCACCAAAAGCCAAAAAGATTGCAATACAAAAATTCTAAGATCACAAGACCCATAGAAGCCCCACAAAGATGAACCCAGTATCTCTTGCTAATGCCGGAAGTGGCCTTCCTGTGTATTTTTTTATATTTTCTGCTGTAAAGCACTTTTTCTGTACAGTAGACATCTTACTTTAGAAAAACTTTCAAAACCAGTTTGGGAAGATGCAAACTGGGCAAACTGCAAGGTGGACAGAACCCTGGTGGGTTTTCAGGTTCAGAGGGTGGCAATGAACAGTTGGAAGCCAACCAGTTACAACAGAATTCCCCAGGGTCTGACATTTAAGCCAAAGCTGTTTCATTATAGAAGTCAAATTTGACTTCTATAATCAATAATCTCAATAGCAGTATGGAAATAGGGAGCCACCACTTCCTGCTGAAGGCTATTCCTTTGAAGGAACAGAATGGAGGCAG